>JAJONR010014833.1:0-24719 GCA_029582245.1 Solanum etuberosum
CAAATTAACATATCAATTTACTTTCCTCTAATGCATGCAATAAATCTTGTTCATGTTTTGATGCATATATTAAATCAAATAATTTATCGTCATGTCAATCTAGTCAACATATTTAAAAGTTCCGATCTAAATTTATAATCCAAATTAACATATCAATTTACTTTCCTCTAATGCATGCAATAAATCTTGTTCATGTTTTGATGCATATATTAAATCAAATAATTTATCGTCATGTCAATCTAGTCAACATATTTAAAAGTTCCGATCTAAATTTATAATCCAAATTAACATATCAATTTACTTTCCTCTAATGCATGCAATAAATCTTGTTCATGTTTTGATGCATATATTAAATCAAATAATTTATCGTCATGTCAATCTAGTCAACATATTTAAAAGTTCCGATCTAAATTTATAATCCAAATTAACATATCAATTTACTTTCCTCTAATGCATGCAATAAATCTTGTTCATGTTTTGATGCATATATTAAATCAAATAATTTATCGTCATGTCAATCTAGTCAACATATTTAAAAGTTCCGATCTAAATTTATAATCCAAATTAACATATCAATTTACTTTCCTCTAATGCATGCAATAAATCTTGTTCATGTTTTGATGCATATATTAAATCAAATAATTTATCGTCATGTCAATCTAGTCAACATATTTAAAAGTTCCGATCTAAATTTATAATCCAAATTAACATATCAATTTACTTTCCTCTAATTCATGTAATAAATCTTGCTAATTTATCGTCATGTCAATTAAGTCAACTTATCTAGTGTAAATTCATAATTTTAATTAACGAACAAATTTACTTATGCATTTGATGCATGCACCAAATCACAATAATATGTCGCCATGTCAATCAACGAATTTAAAAGTTTTGAGATTACATAAATAATCTAAACGTACAAATTTACGTATTCCTCTGATGCATGCAATAAATCTTGATGATTTCAATCAACTCAACTTATCTAAAATTGAACTAATCCAAACTAAATACAAAATCTAAATTAACATACAAATTTACTTATTCCTTTGATCCATGCAGTATTGCATGGTTATGTAGCGTCATGTCAATAAGTCAACATATCTAAAATTGAATTGATTCAGACTAAATACAAAACCTAACTTCTTAGAATCTAAACACATGATACGTAAACATGACATTTAACTTGGTTTCAGCTGAAAATTATGACATTTAATTTTGGGTATGCACAAGTAAACATTTAAACTTGTATAAAATTGAATAAATAGACACATTTATCATATATGACACCTATATGACAATTTTGTGTTCTACGTGTATTATGTCACGTAGGACACGCACGTCTACTTGTTCAATTCTATACAAGTTTAACTGTCTACTTGTTCACACCCCAAGTTGGAGTGCGTAGTTGTCAGCAAAAACCAAATTAATAGTCATATTTATATATTATGTCTAATTTATAATCATGTCAATCAAGTGGACATATCTAGCTCCAAACTGATTTAGATTTTGGACTCTTACTAGCTCCGTCCCCGCACCTACTATGTTGTTGTTGTTATTGGCCCTTTTTTCTCAACCAATCATCCCAAACCAAAGAAAAAGAAGAAGAAAAATCAAGAAAAGGGCAAACCCCCCACCCCTTACCCCTAAAAATGGCTTTTTCTTCATCATCTTCTTCTCTGTTACTTCATTTCAAGCTTTCTATTCCTCATACTAAAAACCCATTTCATAGATTTTCTTCTAATTCTTGTTTGGTACCCACAAAGATTTTCCCCAAAAGTTGTTCTAAAAGCTCAAAGTCATCAACTTTTTTCAAGTGTTATTCTCAAAGACAGTCCACTGAACAAAAAACTGGAGAAATTGAAGGAAAAAATGGGTATCAGGAACAAGTTTATGATTTTGAAAGACTTTTTTCTAACCTCAATCAAGCTACTTTGAAGAGAGAACCAGGTATTTCACTCTTACATATGCCTTGACTATAACGGGAAAGAGGCGAATTCAAGATTTGAACTTTGTGGTTTTGAATTGTAATTACAATGACCTTAAGTTGGTAATTGAGTTTTCAATTTAATTCTTGTACATATTTAGTACTAATTTCCTTTTTAGTTGGTCCTGAAAAGCATGATATCTTACTATATTTAGTGCTCGATCCATTGCAATTTGTTTGTCTGATTTTGACTTGACACGAAGTTTAAGAAAGTAAAAATAATACTTGAAGTTGTGTTATTTGTAGAATGTACCAAAATGTTGTGGCCATGTGAATAGTTAGAATTAATGAGCTCAGAAAAAGTTAAAGAGACATTTTTTTTGAAACGCACTATAAAGGATCGTAATTATTTAACACATAAAGGATTTGCTCAAAATGTACTGAGTTCTATTGAACCCGTAGCCTTAGCCTCCATTCGCCCCTGAGTGATCAATGGCGTTTTCTTAAGTTAAATATCGGAACTTTTAGCTAAGGTAAAAATAATACTCTAGGTGGGGTACTTGGTTTACATGTTAGTTATTGTATAATGCATGGATTACTTTATTTAAGGAAAATTTTGCCTTCAAATATTTCAGCACTTAGTTGGCTTGGTATTGGCACTAATGTTAAAGCCAAAAGCTGTGCTCTTTATACCCGAAATGTAAAAGAAAAGTTCTTTTAGAATTCTTGTTTTATGGAGATCTTGACGTTTTATGTATTTTCTTACCTGTCGTCCTCAATTCTCCAGGAAGTCTGAGCAGTGCCATTTTTCTTGTTGCTGGTACCACTGTATGTTTTCTCTCCCCTTCTCAATGTGTGAACTGTGCATGTGTATGTACTTTATTTATATATATGCACATAGCATCATCCGAAAATTTATGTACATGTCAAAGCTGGTACTTCTGCACAGTCAACTTTCTGCTGCTTTTGAAACAACTGATCTTCTATCTGTCCCGAAATTGCTTTCCCTCTCTCAGGACATAATCATTTTCATGATATTCAATAAATCTCCAAATTTACGTTACTGAAATATAGTGTCCTATCCAGTGTTATTCTACCAGAAACTTCAATTTATTAAGTTTTGGTATAGCTTTAAAGCCTTGTATTTAGAAGTATGAGGAAGTAATGAAGCAACCTGTATGGCCACTCATTTCTTAATATATTTTCCTGATTAAGGTGAAAGATTTTGATTGTCCTAAATTGAGTATGAGAAAGTAATGTGAATTGCACGAAGACGAAGAGGGTGGTTGCCAAATTTCAAAATATGAATATACATGAGTTTTTCCTAGCTATGTACATTATTTATATTTTGATTGTTGTAGAAATTTTCTTCTACGAATATCAGCAATTCACGAGCATATTCTGATTGCAGATTCTTTCTCGGTTGGCATCATATCACCTATGTTTTTACTCTTAATTAACATGAATGAAAGGACTAGCAGGAAAGTAACATCTTTGTGTCTTGAATAGGTAGGTGCAGGTATTCTTGCTATTCCTGCAGTCACACAAGAATCTGGATTTCTAGCCTCTGCAGTAGTTTGCATTATATGCTGGATTTATATGGTAATTGATACAACATTCTTTCTATTTTTGTCAGTTTTTTCATTTTCTTATCTGGTTTCTCAAGAATCTGTGGAAAACTAGTACACGTGTAAAAGTCGATTACTTAATTCTAGTTGCCCTTACGGTTTCTTCTATATAATAACCTCCACATAAATAGAATGTTATTGTTTATATTTCTGACAGCTACATCTGATTCCTCTTATCTTTCCTCCATCCCACTCATAAACAAACCAGTCCTCAATTTTCTGCACTAATAAGATTCTTGGAAATCCATAATGGTGCAGGTGGCGTCTGGACTACTTATTGCAGAAGTAAATGTGAAGACGATGTGTGAGCTTGGCTCAGGTGGTGTTTCATTGGTAAGATACTCATTGATCTTCGCATAAATTTTTTCCTTCTTCTTTATTCAAAAAAATTGTTTTATTAAATTACTCAAAACCAGATGACATCTGTCATCATCCAATATTAAGTTGGAAATAAAGTATTGTCTTTACATCTAAAATGTTTTAAATAAATGGTCTTATTTCACATTAGTTTCTTATGAGTAGTATCATCTATACTTCTCGTCATGCTTAGACTTTAGTTGAAGCTGTTTCCTCACTTCCTCCGGATGTGGTAGCCTTGCGAATCCGAGAAGCGTACTTTGCTTTTCAACTAATTCCATTCATTTCTTATATTAATGGGACATTGCTATTTCAGGTGTCAATGGTCAGGAGAACCCTAGGAAATACAGGAGTGCAAGTAGCTTGGTAGGTTGATCTTACATTGTTCATGCTGCAAAAACTGGTTATCCTTATTGCATAAATCCCAAAACTTTTCCAGTAAACACAAATCTTGTTACAATAATGATTTATTGGCTGCTTTAAGAGAAAAAGGAAATAAAAGTGTAGTAGTTGACATTTGATGATATTGGTTTTCATTGATGTATGTTAACCTATCATTAATTGATCTACCCTCCCTCCCAACACAAAAACAATGTTTTCTTAGTTATTAGGATCAAATCTTATTAGTTTTACATACACATAACCAGTTAGCAATAACATTTCCCATTTTAGTTTCATATCCGATCACTCCCTGAAACTTTTGATTTGAATAATTTTCCATCTGATAAAACTTTTTTTCTAATGGCAGCTGGTCCTACATTTTCATCCATTATGCCCTTCTTGTTGCTTATGTGGCTCGTTCTTCAGATATATTGACAACCTTCACCGGGATTCCATTGTATGTTCAAATCTCCCTTAACAATTTTGATAGTATCATCAATTTTATAATTTCTATGCATTAGTTGATGATGGTCTTAAAATATCTTTTATCATGTAATCATATACATTAATTGTTTAATAAGAAAATTAAATACTATGTTGTGGTGAGTCCTGGGCTTTTACAATTCTCAAGAGTTCGACTTTCC
Source organism: Solanum etuberosum (assembly GCA_029582245.1). Lineage (NCBI taxonomy): Eukaryota > Viridiplantae > Streptophyta > Magnoliopsida > Solanales > Solanaceae > Solanum > Solanum etuberosum. Next base: position 4,935 of record JAJONR010014833.1, read on the forward strand.
AATATATACTTCCCGAGAAATGGTTTATGCAAGTAATAACAACAACAACAACATACTTAGTATAATCCCATAAGTGGGGTTTGGGAAGGTAGAGAGTATGCATACCACCTTACCCCTACCTTGGGGGTAGAGAGGTTGTTTCCAATTGCAAGTATCAGTAAATAAAAGGTTTACTTGGAAATGGATTCAATTATGCCTCATATCCTTTTGCTATGTCTAAATCTAGGATCTAAACTTTGCTAACAGATTTATGGTTTTGGTTTAAATGCTTTAAATTGAATTTGTCTTTGGTGTTTATTTGGTGTTACACAATCATGATCTTCACTATGAAGGAAAATGATGAGATGGCTACATTTTATGCAACAGTTTTACATTCATTTCATCGACTGCTGTGTGATTTTCTTTTTTAAATGGTGAAATTTACTTCCAGATAGGATCATTTGCAGTAGACAACTGATAATCATGTAGAGTTACTATTTCTAATTAGTCAAAACAAAAGGATGTCTTTGGGATGTTTTGTTATTCCTGTATGTGTTATTTAAAAGCACCATAAGTTTGGCATTAATTTATCATAGCTTCTTGGAGAATATTGTAAATCGTTTCATATGATTTTTAGGTGTTGATGGCAGCATTATGATTGCAGATGGGAAACCGCGACCTTGTTTTCACTGCTTCTTGGAGGGATTTGCTTCTCTGGAAGGTTCACATTGCTTTCTCATCTTTTGTTGATCAAGTTCCTCTTTTCTTATTATCATGATTTGTAACCCCTTGTTAAAAACCAATGACTACAAGTATGATTTGCCTTTCAAGATAGTTTTGATCCATGAAGGTATAGTGACTCTTGTAAGAAGGTCCAAAAGAAATTGTCTACAAAATGGATTCTCTGACATGCTTTGATATTCATATGAAAGAAATTCTGTGTTAAATGGTTTCATTTCAACTTGTACTCTTTGGCATGTGACCTTCCTGTGCTTTATGGCTTCTTAATTCTTTATTACATCTGATGAACTAATCTTGTCAAAAGATACAACGACGTATAAACAAATGAAGAAAAACTTGTTATTACCCCTGATCTTTTTCCTCCTTGTTCAAAGATAGGATGCCTTTCTCCTTAAACCAAGTACTCACATTGTGTGTGAAAGTCATTTCATGGAAACCTATACTCTCTTTTGAACTGTTGGTAAAGGAAAACATTGCTAAATAATGACAAAGCAATATCTTGTGCCCTGGCGTTGTATTCTTCACAGTTAATCTTATCATTGTTCTCTTCGTCATGGAGGAATAATTCCTTCCCTTTTTGAAAAATGATACATGATTTTCATCTTTTGAATTGTGTAAGTAACACATTTTCTAATTTTGTTTAGCCAGCGGACTATCGGGGCGGTAAACGGTGTCCTTGTGTTTGGTATCATTGCCTCTTTCACAGCTCTTGTGGTAATTTCCATTCTTGATCAATTAGAAAAAAGCTGTTATTATTATCTTTAGGATTATCTAGATTTTTTGCATTTCCCTTTTAGGCTGCAGTATTGATATTCCTCTTTATAGACCAACGTATTTTTATACTTCACTGAAGTTGGTGTCATCTTATCCTGACTCATGCCAATATATGCCTTAATTGATGACACCAACAGAGGTTAGCTGCCGCCTATGTTGCTCGGACTCAGCGCTTGTCGGATTCTCCAAATGTAGTGTATTTTGTTGAATCCGACATGGGTGCGGCATCGAAAGTGAAGAGTCCGCACAACTTAGGCTGCTGCCTGAATTATTCAGATGGCCTAGACCCTAACCAGATTTTCTCAATGGCAGGTCGTGAGGCTATGTTGTAACATGTAAAGGAATTAATAATTTCACATGGCATCATATTACCATGCGTATTACGTTGGTGGATGATTGTTGGTTCATTTGAGCTTCTTAATGCTTAGACATGATCCCAATTATGTGTTGTTTATTTATACTATACAGATGATAAAGGATTTAATACAATCTCATAAATCATGTGATATCCTTTTTTGTATGCTTTGTATTGCTTTCCGTATTAGTTGCCATGTTTTCTTCATTGCCGTATTTCCTTGTTCACAACTATTTTGATTTGATGCACTTGAGCCAAGAGTCTTTTGGAAACCTCCCTCTCTACCTCCATGACGTAGTGGTATGGTTTGCGTACACTCTACTCTACCCTCCCCAGACCTTACATGTGGGATTACACTGGATATGTTGTCATAAATCATGTGATCAAGCTTCATCAAACTTGTGCCATATTAATCCATATCTCAGAAACACCTGCAACAAGCTTAATGTAAAGCACTGGAAATGGCTGAGAGAGAAATACTAATATCCCATCTTTTATGCTTAAGGTTGTCGCCAGGGGAGACTTGCACTGGGAGGCTCTTCTGAAAGCTAATTTTGAAGCTGCTCCTCAAAGTATACCCATAATTGCACTTTCTTTTGTTTATCAGGTAACACATTTTTTGAATCAACTCATATAGTCACCCTGGGATTGTGTGTCTTAAGTTAATAAATTGCTTTTTGTTCTCAGAATGTTGTACCTGTTCTCTGTACAAATCTTGAAGGGGACCTCTCAAAAGTAAGGTGATTATCAGTATTTTGCTTTCATTACTGCAGCATATAGTATACCTTATGAACACATAATTCTGAATCTATATTTCTTGTTCATTTAATAACATAATTTCACTCTTTATTTCTTCTTTACTTAATAGATGCATTTGATTGGATGCCTAAACTATGGAAATAATTTGACTTGTATTTAAATCTTTATTGCTATAAGAAATCATTCACAACATTTTTCTGAAAATTTGGTCAGTGTCCTTTGTATAAGGCTGTTTCACTCAATCCATCTTTGCTTTATGTAAGAGTTAATGATAAAAAAAAACCCACCTAAACTATCACCTTTTTGCAAGTTTCATACCTCAACTATCACTTCCTTGTATTAAAACACACCTCGATGCTAAGTTGGCCTACACACGCATGTCGTCGATGGGGAACAAATATTTGGCCAACTCAACATTGAGGTGTGTTTTAATACTAATTGAGTGATAGTTGAGGTAGATAAAGAGAACAATGAGGTCTGAAATTCGCAAAAAAGTGATAGTTTAGGTGTGTTTTTGATCATTTAACGTCCTATCAGTATTTCAGTTAGTCTATACAGTTGGCTATTGCTACATTCTAAATAAATTGATGGTTATGGCACTGCAGGAGCGCCATCGTTTTTGGGACAGCAATTCCCCTTGCTCTATTTCTTGTTTGGGATGGAGTCATTTTGGGAACAATTACAACTCTTGGAACTGAAGCAGACAAGATTGCGGATCCACTACAACTATTGCGGTCTAGTAATGGAATCGTTGGGGTTGGTACTTATTTCAATGAGATACTATATTTCTCTATTGAAATTAAGTAAAATAGTTAGGCACTGAGTTTTTCTCCTCTTATCTTAACATTGTGTTTGCAGCCAATAGTTGATATCTTTTCACTTCTGGCAATTGCTACTTCTTACATCGGATTCGTCTTAGGCCTTGCCGACTTCCTTGCTGACTGTGAGTTACTTAGCTCTGTAATTGTTTAATCTATGAACATGTACTATTTTATACCGAGTTTGTTCCCCATTTAGCTTCTCTTTGTGGAGTGTGTGAATAAAAGTGATGGCTCAAAAGCTACTATATATTCTTTGTTACCGTTTTCATAAACGTTTTTGAGCTAATTCCACCAGCAACATTATTACCTTGTAGATTTCACTGCATTATATAATCTGGTCTGAGACTCTGATCAGTAAGTCTCAATTTTAGCTCTCTTTATGAGGTCTAACTTATGGTTTACTTTTGTTATTGAACTGCTGGCAGTGCTGAAACTCCCGTCGGGTCCTAACAGGCCTCTGCCATACTTACTTACTTTGGTTCCTCCTCTGATACTTTCATTGCTAGATCCAGAGATATTCTTCAAAGCTTTGGATTTTGCTGGAACCTATGGAGGTATGGAGATTTACCTACAGTATGGTGTCAATGTCCATCTAGACGTTTATTCGTGTGTTTGCGTCTTTGTAGTTTTGGTGCTTTTTGGACTTCTTCCAGCTGCAATGTCCTGGGCAGACAGATATTCAGAATCAACGCAAACTCCAAACTTACCTCCGTTGGTTCCCGGAGGAAAGATCACCCTATCACTTGTTTTTGGAGGTGCAGCAATGGTCATTCTTTCAGAAATAGTAGAGAACTTTGCACATACATAACTTGTTGACAATGGAGATGATTATATTTATGCTGTATCAGCTCGTCTAGTCTCGTCTCGAGTTACCACATTTCCCAGAATGTTTCTACAAGTACTAGCTAATTTGCAGTGTATGAAGTACTGTTGTCTGTTGGTATCTAATGGTGAAATTGTTGTGAATATGATCAGGTAGATAGAAACAACAACACTGGAACAAAGTCCTCTCAGAGATTGGGTTAATCATGTTAAGTTGTCGTACTGCAATATATAAATCGCCTATCATGTTATATGACATGTAACTGGTAGCAAAGTCAAGAATTTCGTTAAGGGTATTTAAAGATTAACCTATACCTACAGTATATATAATTTTCCTATGACATGTGTTCAATGATCACAATATTAAACACAGTTATATAGACAGCCATCGACGAATCTTAAAACATAGTTCTATAGACAGCCAACAAGCCTGGTAGCACAACAGAACAATAGAAGAGACTGTTAATGAAACAAATGTTTCTCTGGTAACACAAGATGTGCAAGCAAATAATATTTTTGCATGCTTGCTTAGCATTATCATATGAATGCCGAGATGCAAATCCCACTCGATGAAGTAAAAAACGTTTACCTGGTAAAACCTAGCAGCACTCCAACACCTGAATACCAATGATACACCTTAAAATCGAGTAGCACTCAAAGCTTTCTTACAGCTTGCAGAAACATGAATATACAGCAAGACCCTCAATCCTCATCTCGCTTTCATATAGCGCAGACTTATTTACTGCTACAGTTAAACAGAATTCTGCAATAAGTGACCAGCCAGTATGAAACATGTACGTAAGAGTAACCCAGCATACAAGAACTAAGGATTCACTTGCTAATCAACAGCCATTGCTTCAGGACCCATGGTAGCATCCTCCACTCCACTCGTGTTATGATCATCGACTACATTCCTCATCTCTTCGACCAAACTCCTTTGCTCTTCCTCTATTGTGTTCTGCAACTCATCAACCTGAAAAAGAAAAAAAAAGAACTTTGAACATTCAGCAAAAGATTTGTGCCACTTTCACCAATTAAGGTTTTCTCTAATGCAGATGAAGTACTACTTAAAAAGTTCTATGTATCTACACAGTATTTCCAAACATGGGTAATCTCGTACTCAAGTCTTAGCAGTGGTGTCAAAGACGAAAACTATAATAAAAACCTAAGAACTGCTCAATTAGATAAATAAAAGAAACACCAATTAGGCAAATAAAAGAATTTAAAATGAAGAGATTTGTTGAGGATATTACATGATTTATATTGATTAGGTTTCGGTTCAATTTGATTTATTGCTGTAACTATGCCTAGATTTGCGATGTGAAAGTTGTAACATGTGAAAAGCCACATTGAAGCAGCACCAAGTTGTGCAAAGAGTTGCATGGCTCCAACAAACCTTATCCTAGTATCCTATTGCCAAAATCCTCACTGTCTGTCGCGATGTGTCGATCAAGCTCGCCAAAGTTTGATTTATGAACCAGAGGATGATACAATTACAGTATCTCCATTTGCTGAAGTTCATATCACACTCGCCTGGATGACAACTCAACCCAATTATGATCCATCCTTTCTCACTCTCTGACACTACTACTAGCAATGTGTGCTAGTCTGATTGTTTATGTCAATGATATTCTCATAACCCGCAATGACCAAGGAATTTCTCAATTAAAGAAACATTTGTTAAACCACTTTGAGACCAAAACCTTGGGAAATTAAAGAAAATACCCTTGAACATGCAGGAAGAAACTAGCTCTTAGATGGTAAACATTTTGTCACTCCTATAGATTCAAAGGTCAAGCTCATTCTAGATAGGCTTCACAATCATGGTGAATCATCTTCCATGCCAAAACAATAAAAATAATATTAGATATCACCGATCTTTTTCCTTGAAATATGTGAGTATAAGAACTTTTAAAAGTTACATGCTTCAACTTACAATCCACCAATGCATAGTATCTAATGAGCTAATCTTTACCAATTATAACATCATAGTCCTAAAAAGGCATTCCAATCAAGTCTTAAGACTTTGAACCATGAAGGGACAATCTCAATAAACCCAGTTACAATCACCTGATGAGTGATGACTCAAAGGATGAGCAAACATATTTTCACACTCTATGTTTGATTGTCACTGCTATGAAAATTTGTACCATTTTATCCAAACGCGAAAAACTAGTCTTAAAGATCTAGTTACTCAAATTTAAGGAGATAGAAAATTTTACACCGTTACACCTCCTTGTTTTAGGATATGTCGAGCACAGTCTTGATTCTCAAAATTACATTATACCTCCACAAGATACTTCTTTTGTTTGGTTGTTAGACTACCCATCCCTTGGTAAAAGCATGTTCTCCACCGATCAACTAAGCATCCCAATATTGCTAGTGTCTCATAATTCATTAGTTTTTTGTTTTTTTTTTATATCTGTGGTCATAATTTTCTAACCAATAAGCACAGATTATACAAAAAAGAAATATTCTTTAAATAGAAGTTTTTAAATAACACAAAAAATTGGATTTCAAGAAAGCCAGAAAACTTTACATAAATTTAAAAGTGGGCAATCATAACGTTCTATGAAAATTGGGGTGTTACATTGTCCCCCTTTTCTCACATACACCTTAATTCTTGACATGTCACTCATGCTACATCCGATTAAAGTAGTCATGCAACAATAGGTAATTGTGCATAGCAAGCCTAATTTGGTAAATTAGATAACAAGATAATAACATGCTATAATAGATTAAAGTCATTGATAATGTGAAAGTTCTTTACGTTGTCGGTAAATAAAGTTAAATCTAATAAGAGAAGTCAAAACACCAAGAACCTATCAAGAAAAAAATCAAAACTAGGAAAGAAAATCAATCAGTTTCTCTTTTCATCTTCCTCTGATTCTGTGCATTAGAATCTAAAGTATTTCATGTGTACACATGCTTCAGCGCCTCTTGAGATTAAGGTGGGCGTTGGTCAGTTAGGTTCGGTTTTGCAAAAGTTCAACTCAGTTTTTTGACTTCCGGTTTTAGCAACCGAAACGTAATAATTTCGGTTTGGTCTCATCGGTTCGGTTTTTTCAGTTTTGGGCCTGTCAGACTAAAAAGTGGGTCTCACAATTAATCTTATTTATTTGGGATATTTTTTAGCAACACCACCAGTTTTTTATTCAAGAAAAATAGCACAATATATCATAGCAGATATTGGCTAAGAAAATGAGACCAATCCAGAAATTAAACAAAAAGACGGTTAGAAAAATGGAGACCAACATAAAAAAGAGATGTGTTGGTTTGGAAGTTTGGATATATGCTGCGGAACTTGTGTAAGAACGGAAAAGGAATTAAGTAAGCATTAGACTTGTGCTTCTTCAGAATAAGAATCAGTTTTAGGCTAAGGGATAATGCTAAGGAAACCAAAAGCATTAGTGAAAGGGAAGTTTGCAGCAAGATACATACCACATGCAATAAAAGGGCAAACTGCTTTTTACGAAGGTCCAATGTCCTCGAACTAGCAGTATTCTCTGCTTCCAACATAGCTATCTCTTTCTCAAGCTCTGTGATAACCTTCTGAGTTTCTGATCTTGGAGGCTGCATAGCAATTAACTTCCTGATAGCCTCACCCTCTTCTTTGTGCTTCCTTTCAACCTTGCTTTCTTCGAGTTGCCTCTTGAGATCTTCTATGTCAGCCTGAGCCTGTACAATTTGCTTGTTGATTTCACCTTTCAGGTCATTAAAATTCTCCTTTTCTCTAACATTCGCATCTATGACTACTTTGCTCTTTAGGAGCGGAATCTCAAAAGTATTTAGCTCTTGCAAGAATGCTTTGGCAAGTCTTTCACAATCACTGTAGTTATCAGCTTCCTTCTCTATCTCCAAAGCAAAAGTAGTGAACTTCTTCTGAAGTTTCTTCAGTGGTGGTTCACCTCTGGTGGTGGTTGTCCGAGTCAGAAGTCTATGCTTAATAATTATATCGTCTTCAAGTGGGCCAAATGCATAATGTGATGCCACTGTCTCCCCCTTTCCAGCAAATTTCCTACCTTTTATCGACATTTATTTTGATTCTTCTATCCTGATATAAACATCTCTTACAGATTAGCATCCGATATATACTAGATCATGGGCAGAGACTTATAGCTTCCCTAGTCACCTCTGAAAGAGATTAAATGACTAGACAGCTATTTCTTTATCTAGTGAAATCAGGATACTAAGGAAATACAAGTAATAATATGCTAAGAGGTTTGATATTATTTTACAAGTAATATTCCGTTTGTCCACAATTTATTTGACACATTTCCCTTTTTAGCTTGTCACAAAAAGAATGGTATGTTTCTATATTTCTTTTATGACCGTGATGTCCGAGTCAGCTTTTGCGCACCTCAACTAATTCCATGGATACCTGCCATCTCCCACCAGCAACAAGTACAAAATAACTCTGCCCACCAAGGCTTCACCTAGTGTTTTTTGAAAACAACTTAACTTGAATTTTTTCAGTTTAGCCTTAGTGAGATGATTTATAGTCACATAAATGTCCGTGATGTGTTTTAAACCACAAATTTCACAAGTCTTTCTTTCATAAGCTTTTGTGCAGAATCATATCATTTTTGTAAATTTCTAATTGTTACAAAGTGTGATAAACTGAACTAATCAATTTCAATTCTTCTCATTGTATCTAGGAGTATTCATTCACTCAAAACTGCTCGGCTTCTGTTTCTACTTTCCCTAAGTGAGAACAAGCTTAATCGATTACAGGTGTTAGTGAAAACTGAAAAGAAGGAATATTACTAAATTAAGAGAAATGTATGGCAGTAATTAATCTAAAAGCTGCCCAATCAAAAGGAAGGAGAGAAAGAGAAAGAGAAAAAGGGACATACCTGAAAGTGAGAAATTGGAGTTGATGCCGGAACAAGTGTCGCCGGAAAAAATGTCGTCGTTGTCCGACCGGCGAAAGTAGAAGCCCCCGTTCTTCAATTTAGGGTTGTATTGAATATATTGTGTTCTTCAGCAATTGTAGTGAATATATATTGTATCATATTATATTTATATAATATGTCACATCAATAATTTGAATGAAAAATAAAAAAGAAAATGAAATGAAATTAAAAAAAATTAAGATAACTATGCGATTATACCAAATCAATGTTATATAAGATGAGACTTTTCATCTTATCTAAGAATGAATTTAAAGAATACACTATTAGTATATAATTTAAGATACAATCAAAACAAATATAATATTTAAACTAATGATGCAATACAATCAATATGTTCACCAATTATTAATTCGAATCCAATACCAATTAGTCGATAAACTTATTTTTGAGATTGAATTTTTTATTATGGTTATATTTTTAGCTAGTAAATTTGTATACTATGGACGAGATTTGTATTATAAACAAAATTTATAACACTTTACTTAAATCATATAAATTTGGTGGTAATTCTTTTTTAGACAATTTTATTACTTTCTTGGTCTCAATTTATACGATATAATTTAATTTTGATCGTGGTTTATATATGCTCATTAAATACTTTTAATTATTGATTAATGTGAGTAATAGCATACTTTATATAACCTTGCAAAATGGTTTGTCTCAGACTATAAAACATGGTCTTCAAAGGGGCTGTTAAAGCAATAACCATGAACTTACTCGACTAAATCTCAACTAATTTCACAAGATACCTATCCAACACAAGTACAAAATAACTCTATCCACCAACAATTACTCAAACAAACCTCAACTAATTCCACGAGATACCTATCCAACACAAGTACGAAATAACTCCATCCACCAATAATTACTCTAACAAACCTCAATTTATTGCTTCTTTACACTGCCATTGTTATCTAATAGTTAACCATTCCTCCCAACATAACTAGGAAAAACTAATAGAGACCTCCAAAATAACTCATTGACAAAAAAGCCAAAAAGAAAAGGTATCTTAATTTTCAGCTCTATATGCTTTCACAGTTGAATTCTCATTCTCATGACTAAAAGCACTTGAACGAAAAAGAACGATAAATACTAGAAAAAAAGTTTCAGAACAACTCAAAAACTAGCAAAAATACAGCCTGACAAGGCTCAATCCGGATACAAAGTTCCATCTCGTGTTGCCCTTAAATTTTGTTGAAGGCAACAATATCACAGCTCTGGACGTATTCGTTGATAGGCTCTTCTGTTAGGCATTCCTCAATGAGGGTATCCACAGAGACAAGGTCATCCACGATGGTAAGCATGATCTGCAATTTCTTAATCCCGTATCCAACTGGGACCAATTTGGCTGTCAAAGAGACGAGAACAGCTAGTCAGTAACAAATTAAGATAATACAAAGTTCGAGCAATGGGTAAAGAGCGGAATAGATATAATAAGTCATACATGCTCCCCAGAGAAGCCCTTCCATCTGAACACCGCGAACAGCCTCCTCCAGTTTCTTCATATCGGTTTCATCATCCCAAGGCTTAACGTCCATAAGAACGGATGACTTTCCACCTACAAAAGTAAGGGAAGAACAGAATGAAGCAGATTAAAGATGTACTTGAGCAAACGAACATAGTTTCTTTCTATAATCCAATTCTGAAATGTTTTTTTGTATTTTTCCAGAGTCAATTTCTTTCTTCACTTTTTTACCTTGGAAACAATTTGATAAGGGAGACGTAATTCACATATAAAAGTAGTTGTGCATTGTATACAAAAGCAACTGAGAAGGAATGTCAATGCTCACTCTCTTTCTTCTTGGTAGATGCCTTAGCAGCCTCCCTTGATTCTGCTGCCGCCTTTTCCTCCTCAGTCTCTTCTCCAAAGAGATCAATATCATCATCATCATCATCATCATCGTCATCAGCGGCAGGCTGCAAATATTTAATGTGTCAAACTACACTTGGACATAGAGAAAATCAAGATAATCAAATGTCCCCTACTAAATGAATGACCAATTCCCACTATAACAGCGCAATGTGATAAAATAAATCAGTTGAGTACTATTGAGTAAGGGTGTAAAGTCAAAGCTCTTTAGTTATGCATTATCACGCACGAGAAGGTTGTTAAAGACTAATATAATAATAAGTGGCATACAAAACACATCCAGTAATATCTAGTTAGAAGAACAAATTTGCGAGCATGTAGGATCATACAAGGTAGTTTTCGGAAAAATACATTCAATTCAGCTTAATATATACATTATTTTCATTGATGAACTGCCTTTGAAATTTACAAACCATTCAAGGTGAAATTCTGACTATTATGTTTTTGGTTGGTGAATGTCACTGGCTACTAGGAAGCCAAGGCACTGCCCTCAGCCTTTATGCTCTTCTTTTTATTATCTTCCTCCCAATTCAACACATCTTCTAAAAGTTTTAGTCGAAAGAGAGAAAGAGAAGGGGAAAAGGGATTTAGGTTGAGACACTTGGTTAACAGCTTAAACGGAATAACAAAAACAATACAATTCACAGAGCTTTATTGCAACAACAGAGTGGAATATCACATAGACAACATTTTATTTTATTTTTATTTTTTTAAAGTAATAAGTTTTGTATTGATAAGTGGGCAGAAAACAACCATATACACAAGTTAATAACACACACTAAATTCACTTTAAATATAACAAACATCCCTAGAAAGTAATAGAACACATTTTACTCCCTCAATTTCAATTTGTTTGTATTACTCTCCTTTTTAATTAGTTTCAAATAGAATGCATCTTTCCTTTTTTTAGCAACTCTTTAATTCTAACTTCCCACATGGCATGTGTAAGACCACAAGATAAAAGGGCATTATGGTACATCAATATATTTTTAGTTTAAGACCACAAGATTCAAAAATAGTTCTTTACTTCCTTAAACTCTGTGTCATGTTATAACCAAACAAATAAATTGAAACAGAGAGGGTAATTATTATTATAAAACCCAATTACACTGATACAAAATAGTGACAACCAAGATCCTCGTAATAAAAGCAAATGCAAACATCTTATTAGATGAACCGCATTATTGATGATCTCCTCTACATAGTAATAAGCAAAACAAAAGTGATCAATGCCAACAGATAGAACACTTCAACAGTATAGTAAGTACCTTGGCAGCTTCCTTAGCGGGTGCAGCTTCAGCAGGAGCAGCTTGGCTTCCGAATCTCACACCAACAGCTTTCCCAGGAAAACTAAACACCAAGATCATCATTAATCACAAAAACAACCAAAACCTCAACAAAGATTCTGACTTCCAAAGCAAAAAAAAAAAGTTGAAAAATTAAAGAACAATAGAAACAGTAGCATTAAAAAGAACAATCAAAGAGAGGTGTGGCTGCCAACTCTCACACACACAGCTCTCCTATGAAAACTAAGCTCCAAAATTCATCATCAATCACAAAGACAAACAATAAAACCACTAAAGATTCCAACTTCCAAAGCAAAAACACTTGGAAAGTTTCCCAGCAAAACTGAACTCCAAGCTCCAAATTGTAACACTTCACCAATCAAGCACAAAAGTAAGAGATCTCGTAAGATACTAGTTTATAATTAGAACTCCAAAAAAATCCTCACAAATTTGAAAACAAATCTCAATGAATAGAATGCTCAATGGTGCAAGAATTTCCAGTTCTCTCGACCTATCAAATTGATTTCTCAGACAAGTACCTCGTTATCCAATTCTTCTCACATCTAAGCTCTAAAATCCATAATCAATCACAAAAACAACAAAAAAAAACACTAAAGATTCTAGCTTTCAAAGCAAAAACACTTAACAAACTCAAAGAACAAAATATAATAAAAGCCATGGCTACCAAATCTAACACACCCCAACTTTCCCATAAAAATTAAACTCCAAGATTCATCATTAATCAGAAAGACAACAAAAACCCAACCAAAGATTCAATCTTCCAAAGAGAAAAAAATTAAAAAACCAAAGAACAATACAACCAGTAACATTAAAAAGAATAATCAACTGCCAACTCTCACACCCACAAGCTTTCCCAGGACAATTGAGCTTCAAAATTCATCACTATTCACACAAACACACCAAAGATTCCAACTTTCACAGCAAAACACTATCCAAATCAAAAAACAGTACAAAAACAGCATAAAAAAGACAATATCTACCTTGAGGCAAGTTTTGCAGAAACAGCTTGGTACCACTTGCTAGCATTGGGGTAAAGATCTGAACTGGGTTGTTCCAAAATTGCCCCATATACCTTAATATCATCCTTAGTCAGCTGATCTCTGCAAAAAAATCAAAAAAAAAATCAAGAAAATAACACAGTTTGTAAATCTGAAAAAAAACTTACCCAGAAATATAAGTTTTTCCAGAAAGATGGTCGTTAACAGACTTAAGACCAGCTTCAGTGTGAAGATTTGAGAAAGTTACAGCCATTGTTGAAGAACTAAAAAGGGAGATTTGAGATTTGAGGCTGTAAGGTTTTGGTTGGCGAAAGAGAAGGCTTAAGGGGATGAAAAAAAGTGGAATTTATATATGAGGTATTTCAAGAAACCCTAGAGGTATATGCTTTTTTTGAAAATCCACTAACTAAAATTGTTTATTTAGAAGAAATAGAAAAAATAAGTTAGAGAAATTGAAGACTTACCTACATTTGTTTTCAAGTGATTACTTTAAAAAAATAAAATATATATATATATATATATATATAAAATTTGATTCGAGTTTATATTTTGTAAAAGAAAGATTTGTATTTAGCGTGAATAGATTATTTATACCGTATGAAAGGATTATATTAAAGAATAACTAATTACTAGTGATAGTTATAAAATTATGTGTGTATAAAAGTTTGTAATTATAAATGATTTTTATATAAAAAGAACACGAAGATATTGGATTTGTCAATGCAGAGCCTGATATCTTGTTTTTGAATTATGGTTTGCTCGTTAACACCTTGTTTGGATGGTTGTTACCAGTTGTATTGTATTGTATTGTTAGTTTAAATACAATGTTTTATTTTGATTGTTACTTAAATTTTGTTGTATTGTATTGTATTGTTAGTTTAAATATAATGTTTTATTTTGACTGTTACTTAAATTTTATTGTATCGTAGGTAACAACGAAAAAGACCCATTTTATGTAACGATCGATTTGGTGTGATCACGTCATTACGTTGATATTTTCTTCTCATTTTATCTTTATTTAATATTTAATAATCATAATTCATCTTTTATCCTACCTTTTTTTTATGACAAGGAAAACTCGCAGTTGATACTCTTTGGGTGCGCACATGGTAAAACCCATGTTCCTATGCAATAGCTCGCAAACCACTTAGGAAAGATAACCCGCACTAGGCAAGCCTGGTACACGAGCTCGACCTAGAAGGCAAACCGCTAAGGCAAGGGGTTTCGAACTTGAGACCTCCAACATGAAAGTCCCAAGCCCAAACCACTGGCCACCCCAAAGGATGATCTTACCTTTTTCATAATAGCTCTACCACGTATCTTACTTTTCTTGTAGGTTTATCACTCAAATTATGGATGTGTGTCATTACGTAATGACGATGAACAATACAATCTATCTAAATATTGTAATTAAAGCAATACAATACATTATGAAACAATACGTAACAACCATCCAAACAAAGTGTTAGTAAGATTGTATAAGAATTGAGAAAAATTAGATTGTTTTTACAACTTGTGATTTTTTTACGAGGGGTGATATACAATTCAAGATATTCAAATTGCATATTAAAAAAAAGTCAACTTCAAATCAATCTGATTTTAAATCATGTTCAATCGAGATTATTTCAAATATTCTCCGAGCTTCAATTTATGTGTATGTTTAATTTATAGTCTATTTAAAAAAGAATTTAATTTTTTATATTTGAAATTATTAATTTGGAGACAGGTTAATTTGAAGTTAAAATTTTATTTGAACATGTAATTTAAATTTCATAAAGTATATATTTTTCTTTAATGAAAAAAATAAAAAAATACCACAATTCATAAAAAGTAAAAACTATCAAAATATTATCAAATATGTGTGGCCGTTTGGAGAAGGAGCTAACTTTGGGTTTTGGAGAGGGAGACAATTTTTAAAGAATTACGTTTTTTAATAAATAATATTGGTTGGTAAAATAGGGATTAAATTCAGTTTTTCTTTTTTAGTCTAAGAATTTTCTATAAATATTTACTTTTTCTTTCCGTTAGGTTTACATTAATGGCAAAATATTTAATTTTCTTAGTTTAGTATCTATAAAATATTTAATTTCCTTTTAGTTTAGTACATATAAGGAAAATTACTTATTTTTCTTATTTTATTCTCCTTTATAAATAAGATGTAAATACAAAGAATTACTATTCATTCTCTACTTAATTTTTTATTTATTTCTTCAATTCTATAAGAAAAGGTGTTCTCTAAAAAGACGACTCAGGAACTTACACACCTTTCTCTTCTTCAGAATGAATAACATTTGTATTTCTCTTCTAGTTTTGCTTGTTGTGGCTTTAGGTATATATGATTTATACAATTATTTGTTATTCTTTGTCCTTTCGATTAATCTTTCTTCTTTATTATTATAACCAAGAGTGACAAAAATATTTTTGAATTTTTTCCCCAATTTCTCGTGTTTTATTGGTGAATATTTTGGATTTTTTTAGAAATGTAAGTTTCTTCAAAATCTAAAAAATAACTTTCTTGATGAAAACAGGAAAAACAAATTTCAAAGGTAATATTACGTTTATTCTCTCCTTCTTACCTCCAACACCTCACCTCACCCCAAACCCACCTATTCTTGATTGGGATAATATTTTTTATTTACTTATCAGATACAAGAAAATCACTTATATTTCAAGAAATTTTGTAACCTATTTGTTGTGCTTAGAGTTTTAAGATACTTTTTCTAGAATCGATTTATTTGATAATTATAGTTTTAAAATTACTCTAGTTATATCTCGATTAATTATTTTCTTTTTTGATATTTTTATGGCAGTTGAAGCAAATGCACCAAAATACCCTCCATCAAATGAAGACAAGTGTGAAGCAATTTTTGAGAATTTTGGTTGTGTAGATTCATCAAATGAATGTGAAAAACATTGTATAGAATCATGTTATAAAGGTGTAGGTGATATTTATAGTTATTGTGATTTTGAAAAAAATTGCCATTGTCATCCTATGAGAGGTGCACCTTGTCCTCCTTTACCTAATTGCCCCTTAGTTACCAAAAAGAAAAATGTTACATCTACATTTTATTGATTAAAATTATTGAAGAGAATGAATTATTTATTTATTATTGATGAGAATTATTTATCTATTTTTCCCCATTATATATTGATAAAAGAATATCATAAGATGTACTCTCTTTTTTATGGTTTTGAATTGATTTGGTGTTGAGAGTTTAATTGATTTGATTTTAATAAAATAAGTTAAATTGAAATCAAATCGAACCGGCATTATATAAATTTTATATTTTGAAATACTTATTATTAATTGTAGTAACTATTTATTATACATTTTCATAAGTTATGTTATTTTTTATGGTCCAATAAGTTTTTGTAGAATTAAAGCTCGTAAATATCTACTATCTCAAATCAAATCATATTTATTTTCATAAATTTATTCCTGATTAGTTTGATTTGGTTTATAAATTTTAAAAAATTGACATATATAATTGACCCATTTTTAACTCACCCTCGCCTCCGCCCCACACAACCTTAAAATCACATTGTCCCGCATATTCTTAAACCTATCTTGCAATGTTGTCATCCCTATTTCTATCCAAATATTGAATTATAAACTAACGTATCATATTAATGAAAATAATTCAATATATTCGTATATGATTCAATCTGTCCATTTACCACCACTACATATCAAAAACAAACATAGATTTCAGATCAAAACTTCAAATTTGAACCTCATATTATTTGTATGAACACATACTAAAATTGTTTATTCAGAAGGAATAACAAAAAGAGGGGGAATTTAAGGAAAAAATTAATTATTGTAGTCAATTTGATAATTAATATAATCAGTTTCGTAAATATACCAAATTAATTAAAATTTTGAACTAAATCATAAAATTACCTAAAGAATATTATTTAAAATCTAAAACAACTTACCTTAAGATTCTCATTTTTGATTAACCTCTTAATTTAAAGTTATAACGAAGGGTGTGTTTGATATGAAGCAAAATATTTTTTAGAAAAATAAGATTTTTTTAGAATCTGGAGAATGTCTTTTTTGTTGTTGGTGAAAGTAGAAAAAAATAATTCAGAAATGACATTTTACACTTATTGTCTTTTCTTTACGCTCATCACCTCAGACCTCACTATCGTCCCCAACCCACTTATTCGTTAGAAACATTTAAGGAATCGTTATAATGAATACAATGTTTACCTAGTATAATCATGTAGTAAGTTATCTAATATATATGAAGTATGTCGATGTCAAATAAAAAATAATATTATTATCCATTTTGTATTGATTAATTTTTAACCCGTTCATATTTGATCCAATTCACTCATTTATCACCACTACATATCATACACGAACGTTAATTTCAAATTAAAACTACAAATATAAATCTCAAATCACATGTCCGAAACACCTAGTAAAGTTGTTTATTTAGAAGAAATTTTTTTTTAAAAAAGAGGGGGAAAATGAAGAGGGAAAAAGAAGAAGGGGAAATTCAATTATAGTAGTCAAATCCAATAGTAGTAGTCAAATTCATGAAAATGCAAAATTAATTAAAATTTGCAAGAAAATTATCAACTTACCTAAAGAAGATTATTTAATTTAAAACAACTTTTCTTGAGAATATTTCTAATTCCCATTATATAAATCAAGATATATAATCATCTTTTACACACTTTTCTTTGCCTAAGAATGAAGATTATTTGTACTTCTCTTCTAGTCTTAGTTCTGGACAACAATTTTTGTCATTCTTTTTTCTTTAAAGTTACAACTAAGGGTGTATCCGACACGAAATAAAATATTTTCTTGAAAAAATATTAATTTTTTAAAAGAAAAATAAGTTTTTATTAAAATTTAAAAAATAACTTTCTTAGTGGAAATGAAAAAAGAACTTTCAAAAGCGATATTTTAAGTTGATTGTCTTCTCCCTATTCCCAACACCTCAAACTCCCACTATCATCCCGATCCATCCCCTAACTCACCCACGCCCCCTCGCCTCATCTCCACCTTTGTCCCTATCCCGACTTCCCACCCCTCAATCATATATCTACTCACATGTTATTGAGATAATATTTTCTATTTTTTTTTATCAAAATTAGAAGAAGAAAAAAATTCAGAAAATAATTTTTTCGTGTAAAACATCTTTCTTTATACCAACACATTAAAAACAATCGATCTATCTAACACTCCTAGATTTTTAGATATATTTTTGTACATAGAGCTCCTCTTCATTTCTTTTCTCACCATGTTTTAAAGTTCTTGCTTAGATTGACAACCCATAGAATAAATTAAAATTAATAGTTAAGATTTAATTGATTAGAAAAAATACCTAATCATAGTTTAGATACTTTAGTCAGTTAAATTTTTATAATTAATTTTGATTTATGTCATGCGTCCATAATCTAAGTAAGAACATAAATAAAATAATGAGAAGAGAAATGAATAGGATTCGGATTTATACTTATTTATTAGAGACATTTACAAAAATATGATCGATATCTCAATAATTTCATGAGGTACTTATTACTTTTCATCAACATAAATATAGAATAACTCTGCCAATTAAAGTTTGAATAGAACAATTAACTAGTTAAGTTGCCAAACATTTTTTATTTTAACTCCTTGTCCTCTTCTACCTAATTGCCCCTTAGTTACCAAAAAGAAAAATGTTACATCTATATTTCACTGATTAAATTATTAAAGAAAATCTAATATCGAAGAGAATTATTTGTTTGGTTTTTTTCTTGAACTTTTTTACTATATCTTTTTATTGTCATATTTCCTTTTTTATATTAGTTTGATTTGTTGTACTTGAGTCAAGAATCTTTCAAAACAGTTTATAACATCTATCAAAATTAAGATAAGATTTGTACATTTTATTTTTCTCGACTCTATTTATAAAATTACGCTAAATATGTTATTCTTGAACAACTCTTTCACTATATCTCAATAAAAGAATATCATAATATGTTGTTTTCAACATTTCCTCTTTTCCCCATCTCCCCCTAGACTAGGGAATAGAGGTGGATGCAACGTTTCTTCGTCAGGTTCATCTAAGTTTAATATTTTCGATGTGTATAAATGCATAATAAACTGGATAGAATTGTAATAAGTATTAAATTTGATGTAGTTTTAAAAGTGAATTGTGGTTCAGTTCTAAAAATTCAAAATTAGAGTTGTCAAATTTGACCCCAAAA
This sequence comes from Solanum etuberosum, assembly GCA_029582245.1. Lineage (NCBI taxonomy): Eukaryota > Viridiplantae > Streptophyta > Magnoliopsida > Solanales > Solanaceae > Solanum > Solanum etuberosum. The sequence goes on from JAJONR010014833.1 coordinate 24,487, forward strand.
GTTGATGATCTGTCTAACTTGTCCAAAATATTATGAATTTGCCACAACAAATTTATTCACTCTAAATTCAAACAAGTATTAGAAAATTTATTCATCCAAATTATAATGTGTCACACAAGCTCATAACTCTAGCGTGAAAAATATTTCTACGGATCCTTCCTTACCACTGAACCATCAATCAATTTTATTAGGAATTCACAATAATATATATATATATATATATATATATATAT
>JAJONR010014834.1:0-13771 GCA_029582245.1 Solanum etuberosum
ACAAAAGAGATCATGCATGCCACTTGTCCCCCCCCCCCCCCAAAAAAAAAAAAACCTCTTGACTTAGATAGGTTACCTCAATTTGTGTCCTATTTGAGACAAAAAGTAGACGAGATAGCTTCCACGTCTCTCCGAGTTCTAGCTGCAGGTTAAGGGAAAATGAAGTTATAATAGAGTAACATGTGATTACATTTTAAGTAGCCATAGTGCGTAAATATTTGGTACACTGATAGAGACGGCTTAATAGAATTGATGGACTAAAGTCAAACCATAAAATAAAGTCTTTAGGACAAACTTTAAGTTACAGTCATAACAAACATATACAGTACAATAAGTTTGTCATCGCTTCTATTCCCAGAGATTCGATCCCTAGACATATAATTAAAGATAAAGAGATCTCAACCATCCCACCGTGTCGGTATATATACACTGTCCTGCCTCTCATCAGAGAATCCATTACATCCTATATGCATTGACAAATGATCGTGTTAATATATTAGAAAGTGAAAGAATCAATCATAATACTTGGAAGCACACGATCAGAGGCGGAATCAAGATTTGAACTTTATGAGTTCTAAACTCTATGATAGCGAAAACAGGTGTTAGTAACTGAATTCTGAATTTATTTTTTGTATATATTTAGTGAATTTATTAATACAAATATTGAATTTTAACTAAAGCTACTAAGTCCGTCCCTGAAATCACTATAAATACATGTACTCCCTCAGTTCCACTTTACATGTCTTATTTTGACTAAACACGAGGTTCCAGAAGGGAAAGAAGACTCTTGAATTTGTGGTCTTGAACTAAAGGTTACATACATACTCGTGGACTTAAACATGTTATGTCATTCCTATAAGGTAATGTCATTAAGAGAGAAATGAAATGTTGAATCAAAAACCTACTAAATATAGAAAAGTGATAATCTTTTTGTTTCAGACTAAAAAGAAAAGTAAGATTCGTATATGGAAACGAGGGAGTATGAATGATGGAAATTTGGAAATGAGCATATGTACAAGGTATTCGCTTTCGATATCTAGAGCTCTAGTGGCTTCAACAAGAAGCAGAACTGTAGGATCCATCAACAGGGCCTGGAAAGTTACAAATCCAAGAGAGGTGTGGTCTTCTCATAAGGGAAATTACAGGCACAAGATGGTAAAAATGACATGAATTACTCCCCGTTTCAATTTGTGTACCTGGTTTTGACTTAGCGTGGAGTTTAAGAAAGTAAAGAAGACTTTTGAATCTTGTGATCTTAAACTAAATATATGTGGAATGTACCAAAATTCTCTTTAATCTTGTGATCATAAACATGCAACGTGGAAAGTTAGAGTTAAAGAATTGCCAAAAGAGGAAAGAGACATTCTTTTTTAAACGGACTAACACATTGAAACGGAGGGAGTAGATACCAACCTCAGCAATGAAGGCAGCTAATGCAGCAGCTGCTTGAGTTTCATGTGAGAGATCCCTTAGATAGCGTGGCATGTGTAGGAAGTTAGTGGGGGCGCGGCGTTCTTGATTACGAGATACTCACATGTCAACTTCCAGGATGATGAGAAGATGAATCCAAATGAAATTTGAATATTTTGTCATATTTGAAATTTGAATATTTTGTCATAGGTTTACAGAACACACATCATATTTGAAATTTGAATATTTTGTCAAAACACTTGTCCATTTTCTTCGGTCTCCTACAACACTAACGCCTCAGAGGGAACGTCCACAAGACAGCAGTAGGCCTCATTGAGATGAGGAATCACTAAGGATTCATTGTCATATCTTACTTTTATGTTTATTGTGAATTGTGATTTAAACATTAAAAAAGATACTGTTAAAGATTGAGAAAAGTAATCATTTTGATTTCTTTGTGCATCAATCAGCAAGTTAGTCTTTAACACAGTGAAAGAATTACATCATTTTACTTCACAATTATTCATTTATCTTTCACATTTTCATAAGACATATCTTACTACAGAGGATCCATTCTTATGGTAGTTGCAACAATGGGACTTTTTACAACATATTTACCACTAGTTTCAATCCAACTCAAAGATCCATAAACCAGAATATTATCTACTAACAATGGACCTTCTATCCTTAGCTTATAGTTTTGTTTTTCATACTTCTCTTTGAAAACCAACTTGTGTGGTTCAACACTAACTATATATTCATCCATTGGGGTCAATTTTGCTGTGTATGTTGACATACCATCTCCAAGATTAGTCACTGTCCTCTTGAATTCTTGTATCCGTTTAGGATCCGACTTGCTGCTGTTCCTATTGAAATAGCCAATGAAAGATGGATAGTTTAAGTCCAATGAAGGTTTGGAACATGAATATGAGGAGGATCTTGTGATGGATTTTATCTGTTGGGATGTGAAATCTAGACCACAGAGGAGATTTACGTAGTCTTCTGGTGTAACGTCGTAGATAAGTCCGGGGTTCAGGGCCTTATTTGGATTGATATGGCCAGCTCCCATGGCTAGGGGATTAGCTGCATTGTTGTTTTTACCAATGTCTCGGATGGGCCCTTGTGTGTTGTCCAACACATCAGCTGTGGTTATCATGGCCGAGCGGATTGCAGCAGGGCTCCATTTGGGATGTACTCCTTTCAGAAGTACTGCTACACCAGCAGCATGTGGGCACGACATCGACGTACCAGATATAATGTTGAAGTTGCTGAATAGCTCTCGCGAGTTAATTTCAGTAACCGGTAATTTCTGAGGCCATGAAGCTAATATCAAGGCTCCAGGAGCCATCAGGTCAGGTTTGAGGACAAAGGAGCAACTTTGTGATGGTCCCCTTGAGCTGTAGCTAGCAACTTTTGGTGCTGGTTTAGCACCAAGGTGTGTCACTTGAAATTCGAGTCTTGCTTTAGGTGAAGGACTATTCTTGATGTACTCCAAAACTTTGTCACCATCTTGAAAGTTCATAAACATAGCCGGGAACAAGCTTTGGAGGTAGAATTCCAAGTCAGTGGTGTTCGTTATGAATACACCACCCGAAACGTTTGAATTTCTTACATTATACACTTGATCACTTATTGATCCGTTCGCGTCATAGCAGACAACGATTTTGTATGCATTTTTCTCAAGTTCCTTCTCCTCTAGGCATGTGTTGAGAAAAACAATGGAGCTATCACTTGAAGTGGAACTCCCGGGGTAGATAGATAAACCAGTAACTGAAACTCCACTGCCTAGAGTTAGTGTCCCAAGAAATTTGCGGTCGACTGTGCCAGCAGCAACAGTGAGAACCCAAGGTGTTCCATTATGCAAACTCTCATCATCAGGCCCTTCATTTCCTGCTGAAGTGGAAACAAATATACCTTTCTCCATTGCAGCAAATGCAGCAATAGCTATCGGATCATCATATAGCGGACGTCCATCTATGCCTAATGACAAGGATAATACATCCACTCCATCCTCAATTGCCTGATCAATTGCAGCCAGAATATCAGATAACATTGTACCTTCATCCCACAAAGCCTTATACATTGCCACATGAGCCTTTGGTGCCATGCCTGTAGCAGCACCAGGGCCATAGCCAAAATAAGATGCAGATTCAACATGACATCCTGCAGCTGTAGAAGACGTGTGAGTTCCATGCCCTGTCGTGTCACGAGCTGAATTCATCTTGATGGTAATATTCGGATTGCTAGCAATTAGGCCTTTGTTGAAGTAACGGGCGCCAATGAGTTTCTTGTTGCACAAAGAGGAATTAAATTGAGTTCCACTTTCACATTCACCTTTCCATCTTGATGGAACATCATTCATCCCATTATCATTATAGCTTTTGCTCTCTGGCCAAACTCCTGTGTCCACCAAACCAATTATAACATCTCTACCATAATCTGACTTTGGCCATGCACCAAAATTGGAATTCAGGCCAAGGAATTGTGATGTATGCGTCGTGTCGATTTTAACTGTCATGTCCCTAGTTGAAGAAAGATATCCTGGAGAATTCTTGATAACTTGTAGCTCAGAAGGAGATAGACTTGCACTAAAACCATGAATGGCATTAGTGTAAGCATATACAAGGGAATTTCTGTTACTAGCATAGTCAAGATTCGAACTATCTGATACGGAAGCAAGAGTGGACAAGTACCAACTATGATGGCTAGAAAAAGCTTTTGGCATGACTGACAAATCCATATGAATTATATAAGTTTCTGACTGAGACATGATAATTGGAAACAAGATATAGAGGAACCATAAACACAAGGCAATACAATTAGCCATATTGTTGAAGAATGAAATGGAAGTTGGTATATTTTCTTGAACATAAGTTAGTTTACTTATATAGAGTAGTGAGAAGCCAAAGTATTCCCTTTATAACAACTTCTCAATCAGTTACCATATTTTATATATATTGAACTTACAACTTGTCAAAGAAAGCTTCTAATAATTCCCAACTCTGCTTCAATCTAAAAGGAACTATCTTTGCCATTGCCTCATCTATCATGTCAAAGTTGCTTTAGTTGCACTTCCCCCCATCCCTAAGTATACGTCATACGTTTCCTTTTAGTCTGTCCCAAAAAAATATCATACTCTATTGTGGCATAATATTCTCTATCCAAATTCTTCAAAAGCTATGCATGTTTGAGGATCCGATAAATTGTGGCAATAATTTTTGAAAGTTCAAGCAACATAAGTCATACTTCCTTATTTAGAAACACTTTAACTTGAGATGATTTATAGTCATACAGACAATAAGATTCAAAGTTTTTTCTTTTTTTATTTAAATTATATGCTTAGTCAACACCGTCATATAAACTGAGACAGAGAGATTAATAAGTTCTAAATTATGCAGCATGATTGAAAAGAAGAGTTAAACATTTAGTTATGATTTGAATAATCAAAATAAAACTTCATCCTTCAACCATTTAACCAAAACTGTATTCCAAATTCTATAGATAAATAGCACCATCAATAACAACAACAACAACAACAACATATTCAGTGAAATCCCACCAAGTAGGGTCTGGTGAGTATAAAGTGTACACAGACCTTACCACTACCTCGGACTATTTTCGAAAGACCCGCTCAAGTGCATCAAAATAGTAGTCCACATTCAAAGTGTCAAATGAGCGGATTGGGTTAAAATGGACTGATCTGATAAATGGACAGGTTAATAACTTGCACAAATTTACTTGAGCTAAAATGGATTTGGCTGAAATGAGCTAAAAACTGGATTGGGTTAATGACCAGCTTATCTGAGTCATGTTGTCCACTAGTTATAGAAAAGATTGAAGAGATAATATATAAGAAATGTATATATATACACATAATATGTCAAGTTCTAGCATTTCTAGATAGATTCATATTAAAATATTATCAAATGAATTGGTGATTAAATCTTGTTTGGTAACTCAGTGAAAAGAAATACATAATTTTACTTCACATTTATTCAGTTATCTTTAATATTTTCACAGGACATGTCTTACTACAGAGGATTTATTTTTATGGTAGTTGCAACAATGGGACTCTAGTTTCAACCCAACTCAAAGATCCATAAGCCAGAATATTATCTACTAGCAATGGACCTTCTATCCTAAGCTTATAGCTTTGTTTTTCATACTTCTCTTTGAAAACATAACTCATAACCCTCAATCATGAAACCAAAGATAAAAGACAGGAGTGTATCCTGTACCCATCGTACGTAAAGCCATAGCCACTAAAACTAACTTCCAAATTCTATAGATAAAAAGTATTAGTCATTCAAAGGTGCTCAACTGGTTTAAATATTGGAGGTGCTACTTTCAGACTGGATGCTCAATCAATCTCTATCTTTATATGTTATTACTCATTTTCAATATGAATATATAATGTTTGGAGCACTGGTTGCTTGAGCACCTAGTAGCCACATAGTAAGTCCTTCATTGGTCATCAAAGTTTTAGGATATACGTATATGTTATGCTTTACAACTTGCTTGAGGGTTATCTAGTCATCTTATTTACTGTGATATACATCTTTTTTTAATCTGTATGAACAAAAGACAAATGTCTGAGCTGTCTTGTTTGGATTATTATTTTGCCTCATTGTCAATAATTCAATCTTATATGTTTTGAGTTCAAAATTAATCCAACTACTGTTAAAGATGGAGAAAAATAATCATTTGAATTTAAGTATTTAACTGAGTGGGAAAAAAAGGCATAATTTTACTTCACAATTATTCATTAGACAGTGTCTTAAATCAGTTCTGTTCTCACAGAGGATCCACTCTTATGGTAGTGGCAACAATAGGACTTTTTACAACATATTTACCACTAGTTTCAACCCAACTCAAAGAACCATAAACAAGATAATTATCTACTAACAATGGACCTTCTATCCTAAGCTTGTAGTTTTGTTTTTCATACTTCTCTTTGAAAACCAACTTGTCAGGTGCAACACTAACTGTATATTTACCCATTGGGGTCAATTTTGCTGTGTATGTTGACTGACCATCTCCAAGATTAGTCACTGTCCTGTTGAATTCTTGTGTCCGTTTCGGATCAGACTTGCTGCTGTTAAAGTTGAAATAGCCAATGAAAGATGGATAGTTTAAGTCTAATGAAGGTTTGGAACATGAATAAGAGGAGGATCTTGTGATGGATTTTATCTGTTGGGATGTGAAATCTAGACCACAGAGGAGATTTACGTAGTCTTCTGGTGTAGCATCGTAGATAAGTCCGGGGTCCAGTGCCTTATTTGGATTGATATGGCCAGCTCCCATGGCTAGGGGAGTAGCAGCATTGTTGTCTCTACCGATGTCTCGGATGGGCCCTTGTGTGTTGTCTAATGCATCGGCTGTGGTCATCATGGCTGAGCGGATGGCAGCAGGGCTCCATTTGGGGTGTACCCCTTTCAGAAGTGCTGCTACACCAGCAGCATGAGGACAAGACATCGACGTACCAGATATAATATTGAAGTAACTGAATAGCTCTCGAGAGTTAATTTGAGCTACTGATAATTTTTGAGGCCATGATGCTAATATCATGGCGCCCGGAGCCATGAGGTCAGGTTTGAGAATAAAAGGGCAGCTTTCTGATGGTCCCCTAGAGCTGTAGCTAGCAACTTTTGGTGCTGGTTTAGCACCAAGATGAGTCACTTGAAATTCGAGTCTTGCTTTAGGCGAATGACTACTCTTGATGTACTTCAAAACTTTATCACCATCTTGAAAGTTCAAAAACATAGCTGGAAATTCACTTTGGAGGTAGAATTCCAAGTCAGTAGTGTTTGTTATAAAGACACCACCCGAAACGTTTGAATTTCTTATATTGTACACTTGATCACTTATTGATCCATTCGCGTCATAGCAGACAGCGATTTTGTATGCATTTTTCTTCAGTTCCTTATCATCTAGGCATGAGTTGAGGAAAACGATGGAGCTGTCGCTTGAACTTGAATTCCCGGGGTAGAGGGATAAACCTGTGACTGAAACTCCATTGCCTAGAGTTAGTGTCCCAAGGAATTCGCGGTCAACTGTGCCAGCAGCCACAGTGAGAATCCAAGGTGTTCCATTATGCAAACTCTCATTATCAGGCCCTTCATTTCCTGCTGAAGTGGAAACAAATATACCTTTCTCCATTGCAGCAAATGCAGCAATAGCTATCGGATCGTCATATAGCTGACGACCATCTATGCCTAATGACAACGATATTACATCCACTCCATCCTCAATTGCCTGATCAATTGCAGCCAGAATATCAGATAACATAGAACCTTCATCCCACAAAGCCTTATACATTGCCACATGAGCCTTTGGTGCCATCCCTGTAGCAGCACCAGGGGCATATCCAAAATAAGACGCAGACTCAACACGACTTCCTGCAGCTGTGGTAGACGTATGAGTTCCATGCCCCTGCGTATCACGAGCTGAATTCATCTCGATGGAAATATTCGGATTGCTAGCAATTAGTCCTTTGTTGAAGTAACGCGCGCCAATGAGCTTCTTGTTACACAGAGAGGAATTAAACTGAGTTCCACTTTCACACTCACCTTTCCATCTTGATGGAACATCAGTCATCCCATTATCATTATAACTTTTACTCTCTGGCCACACCCCTGTATCAACTAAACCAATTATAACATCTCTACCATAATCTGACTTTGGCCATGCACCAGAATTGGAATTCAGGCCAAGGAATTGTGACGTATGAGTCGTGTCGATTTTAACTGTCATGTCCTTAGTTGAAGAAAGATATCCTTGAGACTTCTTGATAACTTTTAGCTCAGAAGGAGTAAGACTTGCACTAAAACCATGAATAGCATTAGTGTAAGCATATACAAGGGAACCATGATTTGAGCTATCTGATATAGAAGCAAGAGTAGACAAGTACCAACTATGATGACTAGAAAAAGCTTTTGGCATGGCTGACAAATCCATATGGATGATATAAGTTTCTGACTTAGACATAGTAAATGGAAATAAAATAGCAAGGTAACAGAAGCATAAGGCAATATAGTTAGCCATATTTTTGAAGAAATGAAATAGAAGTTGGGATATATATTCTTGAACATAAGTTAGTTTACTTATATAGAGTATTTAGAGGAATAAGACCCTCTCATCAAACTTCTCAATCAGTTCTATCATATATTGAAATTGCAACTTGCAAGTTAAAAGAAAGTTTGCAATAATTCCCAACTCTGCTTCACTCTAAAAGGAACTTTCTTTGCCATTCATCTATCATGTCAAAGTTGCTTTAGTTTTACTCCTTCCATCCTAAATTGTATGTCGTACTTTTCTTTTTAGTCTGTCCTTGAATAGTATCATACTCTACATTGCTCGGAGTGAATCGGATACTCTAAAAGGTATATATATTTATGAGAGAAGTATTGAAAACACCCCTGAACTTGGGACAAATTACTAGTTTCCTCCCCGAACCTTAAAAACACCCTTCTACTTGACTAACTAAACTTAGATACACCCTCAATCTGTCATATGACAAAGCAAATGGTTTCAAACTCTTGTAGAACCACGGGGCTCTTAATAAAAAGCCGAGAGAAGTGTTGAAAACACCCTAAACTTGGCAAGAATTCAAGGTTTTATTTCACTCATATTGCAAGATCGAGGGTGTATTTAAGTTCAATTAATCAAGTAAAGGGGTGTTTTTAACTTTTAAGGTTGTCAATAGTTTGGGGAAGAAACTAATAATTTGTGTCGAGTTTAGGGATGTTTTCATCTCTTTATATTTATTGAAGATCCGATACGGATGGGATGATTTATAACCACACAAACATCTAAAAGTCATTCTTTCTTTTTTAAACTAAATATTCAGTTAAATACTGTCACATAAATTGAGACGACGGAATGATAAGTTTTAATTATGTAGCATATGATTGATCATAAGAGTTAACATTTGTGTAATGATTTGAATAATCATTATAAATTTATTTGCAACTCAATCATGAAGCCAAATATACATAAATGAGTATATCCTGTATCCATCATAGGTGAAACCATAGCCACTAAAACTGACTTCCAAATTCTATAGATAAAAAGTAGCACCCAAGTATTATATTCAGTGGTCCATAAACTTAAGCTGACGATCTAGATGATAAAGGAGAACCAATGGAAATAATCGTAAGTAGATTCAGAATTTCAACTTTATGAATTTCAAATTTTACTTTGCTAATAAATGTGCTTGAAATTTAGTATTTGTAGGCATTTACTAGTTTTCTTAACACATACATAAGGTCTAGGCTAAGTTAATTGGTTACGTAGTGCTTAAACGTTTCAATTTATGTGTCCTAATCTGGAGTACGAATGTCAAACTTATTTAAAAATTGACTTTCGATCTAACGCAACCTCAAAAGCTAGTTCATGTAGTTCTAACTCGTCCCTTTTTTATCTGATATGGACTTTTCAACAAAACTAACTAACTTTCGATGTGAATTTAGACATTAAATCTTCAACTTTTAAAAAAAATTATTTTTCACATTTAAAAATTACTATAAGTCATGATAGTTAACCATTAAAAATATTTTTAAAATCTTGATGAAAGAAAATATTATTTAACTCTTCAAATAATAAACGGGACATATTATTGGAAACAGTTTGGAGTACTTTATTTAGCTTAGCCAAACTAGCTTTTGTCCTTTAGCCAATTTATTGGACACACATTTAACAAATTCTAATTCATCAACATAGGTTCTGATAGGATATTTGGGATCTCTCCGTCCGTAACAAGAGATCTCAGGTTCGAATTATAAGAATGAAAAAAAAAAAAATGTTGAGAGCGTTATTTTCAGAAATGGGCCTTATGATGTACAAATTTAAATTTGAATCAGACTCTAATATGGATGTCAAACATCGTATAAAAAATCAAATAAAAACAAATTCCTATCATTTTCATGTTATATTGTTTATTATTATTATGTTCACATGTAGAGAATGACATCAAGATTCTTGTAATGGACAAAAAATAATTATAGAATGAAGGGGAATTATGGCTCTAATTGCCTTAATAAGACCATACAAACTTATATTATTTTTTTATAAATAGAAAAATTATTGGAGACCACCCATATGTTTTTGATTTTTTGATAAATATAATTCAGAGTGAACTTTTATTGGCCAAAAAAAAAAATTAGGTACAACCAGACTTTAATCTTTCAAAAAGTTTCCACTAGTAACATGAATTTCTGTTATTTAAGAAGACTTTAAGTCAATTTGTTATAAAAGCAGTAAACAAAAAAAAAGTTTTTCCAACTTTTGGTAGTGATATTATTTTAGAAACTTCTTGGAGAAAAATTGGGTGTGAACATAGTAAAAGGAATATTATTGGGTTATGAGTCATTTCAATTGTTATCATTATGGATAGAAGAAAAAAATTGCAAAATGTAAGTCACATGTATTTTTAAAACATTGATATATAACAAGACCTCTGAAGTCAAATAATATCCATACATACAGAAAAACAAAGGGAAGTTTGGCATGAATATTTGATAACTAATCCTTATTGCGGCTCAATAAAATTGGTGGCCTGAATTTAATTTTAATGAAAGGTATATCTTTTCTGCTTAATATTTTTCTGAAAGAAAAAATAACCTATAAATCTGTTGTAGGTTTAGATTGGATCTCACATCCTCTTTTAACTACATATTTCAGGTTCGAGCCTCAAGAATTAAAAAGATTTTGTTTGGGAGCACTTTTCTATTTAGTCGACTTTGTGTGTCTCAAAATTGAACTAATCAAACAATTCAATATAGATATCAAACATCGTCCTCCAAAATTTGGAGGCTTAAATCCCTTGATTTAGCGGCTTGACCCTCTAAACGGCCCCGATAACAACAACAATATATTCAGTGTAATCTTACAAAATGAGGTCTGAAAAGGATAGTGTGTACGCAGTCTTACCAGAGACGAATGTCGTTCAAAAATAACAAATTTCATCTGAACTTGATACTTTTAACTCAGGGTATAATTTTATGTTTGAAAAATTACAATAAATATTGGATATAAGCTCATAACTTTAAGAATATAATGAGTTCGAAACTAAAAATCTATAAAGTTGAATTCATAAAGCAAAAATTGAGAATCCACCCCTCGCATTAATCTTATAAAGGCAGAGAGGCCTAAGGATGGCAATGGGGCAGGACGAATGCGTGGCGGGGTGGGTTTGAGGCTATGCAGGGTAGAGCAGGTTTAAGGTTATGCGGGGCGAGTGGGATGCGGGGCGGATTGAAGTGGGTTTTTTTAAAACTAATGCAGGGCGGGGCGGTTTGCGGGTACATGTGATTTTATGTGGGTTCGAACTAAATTTTAACTTTTTACATGTTATAAGAGTGATAAAACATTATTTATTAAGATAATTTCTTTAAAACTACTTAAACATTCAAGATAGTAAATGAAAATGGATCAATAAAAAATAATACAATTTCTTACATGTTTCCCAATTGATCTCTAAAAAAAACATTAAGTCACTATCCTATTAAATTAATACCAACTTAATGAAAAATGAATTTATTTTTATGAATTTTATTTTTGGTATCAAAATTAACTAGAAAAAAAAAACGTTTAAAAACTTATGGGGGCAAGTTTATGAGGGGTAGGTTTATGCGGGGCAGGTTTATGCGAGCAAGATTTATGCAGGCGGATCTATGCGGGGCGGGTTGAAAATGAAAAAAATTGTTATGCGGGGCGAAACAAGACGGATTAAAAATTTTGCGGGTTAAGCTCAACCCCGCCCCACACCGCCTCATTGTCATCCCCAGAGAGGCCTGAATATTTTGTATGACAGAAAAATATTTTTTTAAAGAGAAATTTTCACACAATATTATTATTATGAAATATCAATCTAATACTCAATATTTATAAAAAGGTTTGGTTGTTATACACTTATCATCAATCTTTAATAAATAAAAGAACTCGAAAAATACTTTTCATTTATCAATCAAACATCAAAAACACTGAAAAAGCAATTTCCTAAAATTGACACATAACATGTGAACCTCGTCCCATCATTAAAGCAAAGTGTGGTAATAATGTCTTCTCTTTTTCAAGAAATATCCTCAAATCTTTTTTATTCATGGATTCTAAATTCTAAGATAGGCTATCAGATAAAGTAACCGAGTTTCAAATTCAACTTTTATATATATTTGGTGAATTTTTTAATAAAAATACAAAATTTGAACAAAAATTATTGAATTTAATCCAACCGTATGTCAGCTTCTAGCTCCACCCTTAATACTTCTTAACCAAATTACCATTGCTAAATATTGACATAAACATACCCCACTTGTATTATCTCAAAAAAAAAAACCTCTTTACCCTAATCAAAGTCATTTCATTCAACAATCATAACTAGTCTTTTTGAAATTGCTAATTAAAAGTTTATAGAATTACCACAACTAATTTCCAATTAAGTTGTTGGTGATTGAAGCTTTACCAACCTTGGTGAATAGTTTCATCTTCCTAATAATGGAAGGAAAGTGAAAAATAAGACGAAGCGCAAAACGCAAATAAAAGATGTTGACTCAATAAGAAACTTTGGCAATAAGATATTTTAAGATACAACTCCCTCTTGTTTGGAAAGGAGTGCAATGTTACCACAGACGAAAAGCTCTAAGATCCATCGGGGCTTTAATGAAGAAATACACAAATGAAGAAAAAATACAAATATGAAGTGTAGTATAGGACTAAACAAAGGAAAGAAAGATACAATAAAGTGAAATATCAATTGTTTAGTGTCATCTATTCAGAATTGCGCTCATATCAAGGAAAAATGTCTTAGAGCCTTGATGACAACACTAAAACATCTGCTAAGTGAGGCAAAACGCTCAACATGTTTTTGCACCTGCTTAGGACGCTTTAAGTGCGTCTTTGACAACACTGGTGAATTTCAAGATAGAAGACAAAAAACCAAAGCAGAAAATGACAACAAAATAAGAACAACTCTCCATGTTGATTAGACAAACCCAGAGAATGTCAGGCAACTCTTAATAACCACAAGTTTTAATTTCTTTCTGCTTCAGTTTCAGAAAGGAAGAGAATTATATTTCTAAAGCTAATGAAACTCAGCTTACATCTTCACTTGAAACTATCTACATTCTTTTTCACATGCAGAGAGTCAAAACAATCATTGATTTGTAGGGCCTTTAATGTAGTAAGTAAATGAATATTGCCCCTATGACCTTTTCCATAGAGACAACACTAAAAAACACAATAAGTGAGTCAGGGGTCCAAAATGCACAATGTGTGCCCAACTCTAGCTGTCAAACAGTATCTCTAGTCACAGCCAAGCAAAACACACCTACCTGTTTTCCTTCTTTGTAGCATCCTGGAGACT
>JAJONR010014835.1:0-14524 GCA_029582245.1 Solanum etuberosum
AAATCTTCCATTTTTTTGAAATGCGTGGGCCCCAACCAATTAGAAAAAATATGATTTGGAGAGAGATTTTAGGAGAAATTGAAAGAAAATGGGAGAGAAAAGATAGTGAAGGGATTTGTATAAAAATAAATCTTCCATTTTTTTGAAATGCGTGGGCCCCAACCAATTAGAAAAAATATGATTTGGAGAGAGATTTTAGGAGAAATTGAAAGAAAATGGGAGAGAAAAGATAGTGAAGGGATTTGTATAAAAATAAATCTTCCATTTTTTTGAAATGCGTGGGCCCCAACCAATTAGAAAAAATATGATTTGGAGAGAGATTTTAGGAGAAATTGAAAGAAAATGGGAGAGAAAAGATAGTGAAGGGATTTGTATAAAAATAAATCTTCCATTTTTTTGAAATGCGTGGGCCCCAACCAATTAGAAAAAATATGATTTGGAGAGAGATTTTAGGAGAAATTGAAAGAAAATGGGAGAGAAAAGATAGTGAAGGGATTTGTATAAAAATAAATCTTCCATTTTTTTGAAATGCGTGGGCCCCAACCAATTAGAAAAAATATGATTTGGAGAGAGATTTTAGGAGAAATTGAAAGAAAATGGGAGAGAAAAGATAGTGAAGGGATTTATATAAAAATAAATCTTTCATTTTTTTGAAATGCATGGGCCCCAACCGAATGGCAAAAATCGTGTAACATTTGCTGCGAAATACAAATAAATGAAACAATAGCTATATGAGTTATTTTGATTTAAATGTTTGCTATTATGTATAATTTTCCCTAAATTCTATTGATATGAATATTTGATAGGTCTTCCTAAATATACCTAGTATATTTATACATAAATAGGAAGTATGTTGTTAACTTTTTTTTCTTTTGTTTTTAGAACAATTAGTTTGAGTGTAACTAGATTGTTGTTTTATAATATTTTACTTAATAAAATCGTTAGTTATCAGAAAAGATTGATAATCATTTGTCGTTATTTTAAGATGGGAAATAGCTATGATAAATTGAGAATGGTGTATGATTTTGACCCACGATTCTTGTTAAATTTATTACTATCATACCTTACTGAATGAAGATATTCTTGAGATTTAATTCTAGAAACTTTCTAGTGAAGTTTATAAAAAAAGTTGACCACAAGAATAGTTATACTTCATATATTTTGTTGAAACTCAATTTATTTGTGTATATAATTATAAAGTTGATAATATTTTTAAAAGCCAGAGAGTGAGTTATTTTGCACTTTAGCCTATTAATTTATTAGTGTCAAAATATCATAACTCAGTGTGATTAAGAGTCTGTTTGGCATTGCTGAACCCCCCAAAAGTGCTTTTAAATAGAAACAGAAGCAGTTTTTCTGCTGTTGGGAAAAAGCTAAAAATTTCTTCTTAAAAAAAGCAGAAACAGAAAATTATTTTTTTGAAGACTAAAATATCCCTTACATATTTACCAATATATCTATTCTTAATTAATTAACATATTTCATAAGTTTTGTTAAGTTTCATTCAAGAATTTTATTTTTTATTTTTTATTTTTATATGATAAACTTTTTATTTTATTTATGTTTATATATTATTATTTATATTTTATATATTATTTTATAAATTCGACACTCAGGTTCATCTTGTTACAAGTACTATGGCTATACATAATTTCATACGACGATATTCTACCACTGATAAAGACTTCAACTATTTTGCAAATGAAGACATTATTACAGAAATCGAAGAAGAAGATGGGGGGGCCTTCAGAGATACCTTCAGAAATACAAAACAAATCGTCTACTATTATGGAAATATTGCATGATAAAATTAGGGATGAAATCATTGAAAAAATTTGTGATGTATGAAGAACTTTATTTATTTTTGTGGTAAGTTTTTCGTATGTAGTGATTTTATTTGTGGAATAGTTTTTAAATTTATTTTGCTTGATATTTTTAATTATATTTAACTCATCATGTTAACATTATATTAATATTTTATTTATTTATTTATTTCTCTATGTATAATATTGATTAATAATTTGAATATGTACATTTTAATTTAATTAAAATAAAAATTTAATTAAAGTTATGTATTAGATATTTAAAATAGTTTCTCTCTACAAAATAATCTTAAAAGTGCATAGATTTTCGTAATTTGACTCTCAAAAGCATTTTTAAAAAAAGATAGTCAAACACAAATTGCTTATCAAAAATACTTTTCAAATGAATTTACCAAACGCAAGTTGTTGTTTTTTAAAAGCACTTTCAAAAAAGCTATTTTAAAAAGACACTTCTAGAAATAAACAGTTTTTAGCAGCAATATCGAACAGGCTCTAAGACATTAAGAACTTGCTAAGATAAGATATAACATTGACATTGGGATTATCAGTAGTCCTTTCGAATAAAGACGTTGAAAACTATGCCAGATTTACATAGAAAAAATAAATATTAAACATATATTCAAATATAATTAGAGGCGGATATAAGATTTAAGTTTTATGGATTTAATTTTTAAGATTCATATAATTGAACCTATTATATTTTTAAAATTATGAATTCATATCTATTATTTATTACATGAGATTTGAGGACTTCTATACAATATATAAAATTTATAAATTATGTCAAAAATACTAAAAGTAACATGAATTAGATGTCAATACTCTATCTCTGTCCTTGCAAATAAACGTAGTTATTTATGGAGTAAAATCGGAAATGTGTTTGGTTGAGATAAACATTACATTTTGTTTGAATGGTTGTTATGTATTGTTTCATAATGTATCGTATTATATTGTATCATATCATATTGTATTATTTTAATGAATATAATATTTGGATAAATTGATAAATCGTGTTATTTTTCGTCGTTACATAATGTCACACATCAACAATTTAAATAATAAGCCTACAACAAAAATTGGGTTTGAGGTAGAGCTAGTATTAAAATGTAGGACAAAGGATAATTTAAATTATTAAATAATAAGTAAAAATAAAATGAGAAGAAAATATTAAAATAACAATACAATCACACCAAATTGATCGTTACACAATTAAGATTTTTTTGTCGTTATCAAACGATGAATTTAAACGATATAATACAATTAAATTTAAGTAACAATCAAAACAAATATTGTATTTAAACTATTGTTGGGTTTGAAGGTGTGAATATGAAATGAAGGGTTGTGACTCTCCTGAAGGGTTGTGACTTTGCCGAAAGGGTTGTGACATTTATGAAAGGTTATGTCTTTTCTAAAGGGCTGTGACCGTTTGAAAGGTTGCGCCTTTTCCAAAGGGTTGTGACCTTTCTGAAAGGTTGTCTTTTTTCTAAAAAGTTGTGGCCTTTACCCTTTGTTGGCTATAAATAGAGAGACTTTCTCTCATTTTCTGCATTGAATTCTTCCCTTCTTGTGCATACATTTCTTACAAAATAAAATCGATCGATCGTGTCTGTATGTGTGATTTGTTGCTGTCATTTTGAGTTCGTTGAAATTATCGAAGTTTGAGGCACCGCTACTTCTTTAATGGTTAATCTGTTTTATCTTGGGAGGAATTAATCTGCAACCTCGGGTACTTGAGGGGATTAAACTTCTTAAGGACACACAATGAGTTCTGTGGACTCAAATAGTTCTTTGTTTTTCCTTTTCATCTTTTATTATTTCTGGTTTGCTAATCTGAATACAAGAGATAACAACAATACAATACAATAAATAACAACCATCCAAACAAGGTGTAAACATAACTAGAAAATGTATGATTTTATAGTGACACCAAAAAAACTACTTAATTAGATTAACATTCCTGCCATATCTACTGAATTCCTCTATACTTAAAAGTAAAAAACAACTATATATATCTCTCTCTCCTTTTCTTTCTCTCTCTCGCTCGCTCTCTTCCTTTTCTTTGTTCTCTCTAATCTTTCTTATATTTCCCCTCGCTCTTTCCCTCTTTCTATCGGTGTATCCGTCTTTCTACTCCCCA
Organism: Solanum etuberosum; assembly: GCA_029582245.1. Lineage (NCBI taxonomy): Eukaryota > Viridiplantae > Streptophyta > Magnoliopsida > Solanales > Solanaceae > Solanum > Solanum etuberosum. Next base: position 3,961 of record JAJONR010014835.1, read on the forward strand.
CTCACTCCTTCTATCTCTCCTCTCTTTATGTTTGGTGATGATGTATATCAGTGCATATCTTGATCCCAGATACATGTATATTTTACATCAAACGCATGTATCTATGTATAGTATATTAAATATTTGATATCAGATGCATTGATAAAATTAATATCGAACACACGAGATGAAGTTGATATTAAATATATTGAATAAATTTGATATTAAATATAATGAGGCGAGCGAGGAAGGGAGATCAACGAGCGAGAGAATTAATAAATATATATCAAATTTCAAATACATACAAATTACAACTAAATAATAGTTTATTCGGAAATAAATATTTTCACGTACTTAGGGAAACTATTGTTTCACGATGTGAATAGTATCCTCATAAAAAAGGATTAGCAAAAAGAAAGGAAAAAACCAAAATAAAATAGCCCGTGGGCCGACCTTAGTTCAGTCGCCGTTCACCGCTGCTCATATTAGCTTCCGTTTAGCGGCAAAAATCAGGCGTTTTTTCAGAAGCTAACCGATGATAAGCAAAATGGTTTAGATTTTAGAGTTTGGATAGCTCTCTTTGCTCTGGCCGAAATTTGTTAGATAACACCATATCTGTATATTCAGTTTTTTTTAGGGTTCAGTAAACTAGGGTTTGAACTTTTGAATCAAACGGATATGTCTAAGCGAAAATTCGGATTCGAAGGATTTGGCATTAATCGGCAAACAACGTACAACTTCGAGCGAAATCAAGCTCCTCAGCGACTCTATGTTCCGCCATCCTCACGTTCCGGAGGTAGCCATGACAATTACGAAGATACCGACTTAGATAACATTGAGTACGATGAACACGACGCTGTTGGAGGGAACAGCGATGATGGAGGCGGAGGAGGTGGCGAAGATGATGAAATTGATCCACTTGATGCGTTTATGGAAGGGATTCATGAAGAAATGAAGGCTGCACCGCCTCCTAAGCCGAAAGAGAAGTTGGATAAGTATAAGGATGATGTAGATGATGATCCGATGGAGAGTTTTCTGAGAGCGAAGAAGGATGTAGGGTTACAATTGGCTGCTGATGCTCTTCACGCTGGTTATAATTCCGACGAGGAGGTGTATGCTGCAGCAAAGGCTGTTGATGCAGGATTAGTTGAGTATGACTCCGACGATAATCCTATTGTTGTAGATAAAAAGAAGATTGAGCCTATTACTGCTCTGGATCATAGTGAGATTGACTATGAGCCTTTCAACAAGGATTTTTACGAGGAAAAGCCTTCTATTTCAGGTACACTGTGTTCTGCTGGATGATTTCTCCTCTTGATCTCGTTTACTCGTTGTCCACAATTTAACTTCGTTCTTCTGCTGGTTAGAATGACATAATGTGCACTGAAAAACCAAATTTTAGATAAGAACAACAGGTGAAAAACTAGAGACCGATTCATGATTCTAAGTTAGTGGGTGCAGAGCATTGGCAGATTCATGATTTCCAGTATAAACGTGTGAATAAGCTAGCAAAACACAATTCCTAGGGAGGCAGTAGTAAATAGTTTATAGGTACATAGTTTGATTAGTGGGATTAAAAGTCCCTAATTCCACTATTCCAGTACTTTCTTTAAAAAAAAAAAAATTATAGTGAAACGACGACGTTTTGGGCAATGGGCTCGTGGCTGTTTTGGAATTAAATGGGAAAAAATAACAAAAGCTAAATGTGAAATAAATAACTTAGTTGGTCAGATTCGAACCCTGAACACAAGGGTGCATTTGGAAGGCCCTATACCACTGAGCTACATTTTGTTTCTTGTTCAGGGTGTTCAAAATTAATATATGTACGTAAATGCAGTATATCTACCCTATATACGGTGTAAGTTTTTGTTGTCCGCCTCCTAGATCCACCCATGGTGCAGAGCACTATCGACCTCCTGCCACTTTTAGCAGCACTTGCAAACTCGGGATAAATTCAAATTTTCTTGCTTAGCTATATGTGTAGTTCAAGCAGAGGACAATGTGCGGCTGCACCAGTGCCTGCATATTGCATCCGCTTATGGGGAGAGTAGAGCCTGCCTCATGATCTGTCAGTCCTGGTGGTTTTTAGAGCTTGTTATAAATAATGGCTTCTAATACATCATGTGAAGATTAATTGTTATAAAAACGGGAAAGGGTTAAATATACCCCTGTACTATCAAAAATAGTTTAAATATACCATTCATTATACTTTTGGCTAAATATATCCCTTTTTTTTAAAAAAATGTCTAAATATATCCTTTATGTTATACTTTTGGTCTAGATTTACCCCTCTCACACAAATTTTCCTTTAATTTTGACGGAGCGACACATGACAAGCTCATAATCGAATGACCAATGTAATCTCCAATTTTAAATACCCGATTTCTTTAGAAACTCACATGTTTAACCCATTCCCGACCCATGAAATTTCCGAAACTAAGGTTAGTCTCATATTTGATTTCACATCTTCTTGTGTCTCCACTCTTCGCTGCCTCAGAAGGTGTGCAAATAATTGAAATGTGCCAGTTCGTATTCATAAATCATAATGAGATCTCTATTCAGATATGAACTCTTTTAATTTTGGAAAAGATAATGCTTATATATGTTTAGAAATTCCATAGGAATCACGTATTAATTTGCTCTGTATGTGGATGTGATTGTTTTTAGTAATAAAATAAGCTTACATTGAGAAGGCTTTTATAGTTATTAGAAAATAATTGAGAAATGATCATTGTAGTCAGTGAAAATATAGTCGAACTAATGAAGTAAATTACTCCCTCTGTTCCATGAACATGTCGTCCTTACTAAAAATAGATGTTCCTTAATATTTGTCATTTCACAAAACCAATGCATAAATGACATTATTCTTCCTATTATACCCTCAAGAGTTATTAGCCTTGAAAGTATGCATTTCACCAACATAGGAAAATTAAGTAATTGATTCATGTTCATTGGTAATTAATTAAAATAAATTAATTCATGTTGATTCATTGAAAACTTGACTTCAAGAGAACACTCAATAAAGGTACAATTTACCGAGTTTGTTAAGGGGCATGAAACCTAAAATGGCGACAACCAAATAGGAAAGGAGGGAGTATAATGATAGGTTGCTCATGAGCACTGAAATTGTAATTTGATGGTATTACTTTTATCATTTACTGATTTTCGTGATCAAAAGTATGATAGTCTTATGCTTGCTTGGAGCCGATGTTTCTAGAGAACGCAATGCTAATTCAAAATATTCATGGTGATTGAGAACAGAGAATTAGAAGAAGATGAAAAGAAAACAACTTAAAAGGGAGGGAATGGGTTAAACGAGTGTGTTTCGAAAGAAATAAAATATTTAAAATTGGGAATTACATCGGCCATTTGATTCTGCACTTGCCACGTGTCCCTTCGTCAAAATAAGGGCAAATTTGTGCCAAAGTATAACGGGAGGGGTATATTTAGGCCAAAAGTATAACGCAAGTTATAATTTTAGACCAAAAGTATAAGGAGGGGTATATTTGACCCTTTTCTATTATGAAAATTGTATTGTGGGTGGTTTTAGTTTTTTGGTAGTAAATGTTGACACTTCACGAATATATGTTGTTTTTAGTTTCTTTTGGAGTGAGATACAATTTTTGGTTCATATTGGGTATGGGGTTGTACTAATCCCTAATGTTTCCCTGGTGCTTTGGTCCTTAGTTTGAACTTAAAAATGATGAGTCCATTTTAGAAATGTTGGGTTGGGGACTGTTGTAAATTTTATTTTTTAATTTTATTTAAACATTGTTTCTATTGATCATTGATGTGCAAAAAGTTACAATTTGAGCTTATTCTAACTTATGGCTTTTGGCTTATTTTTAGCATTTTAGGCTTAAAGCTAAGTGCTTATAAGCGCTTTTTTTGAACTTACCCAAACACTCCAAAAGTGCTTACAAGCAATCTCGGCTTAAAAGCACTTGAAATAGGCCAATCCAAATGGGCTCTTAGTTTTTTTGTTCCTGAAAGATGGATGATTCTGGGAGACCCTTCACTTACTGAGGCAGATTAGACAGGGAGTTGAACACCTGGCTTTCATTATGACCATGGCTTAGGGATGCCAGCTTACCAGTAGGTCTATTAGCTTCCCTAAAGCAGTGGTTGATATTGAAGCCATGAACTTCAGCTAAATTCTGAATCTATTTGATGTAGCTGTCAGTATAACTACACTTTGAGTCACTTTGATGTCGCTATCAATATTCCAAGGAGATTTCCATTCACGTTTTACACATTTTGTGAGCAAAAGAGAGTCTGTTTCTGCTCTAGTCAACACTAGGTTCCAATAGTTGCACCAGTTCAAGCCATAGAGTGTAGCTGCTGCATCTGCCATGTTGCTGGTACCAGGGCCTAGGGTAATAGAGTATGCTCATAGAGTGATCCCCTGGCTATTTCTGATGACTCCACCACCTCCACATATTCCTTGGATGCAACTTCCATCACTATTGAGTTTCACTAGCTGAGGCGGTGGTCTTATCCATTTGACAATGGTGACAGTTCTTTGTTGAAGTGTGGCATCACAGGCTTGACAAATACTTCTCCAGTTCTGTCCCAGATTAGCTTTTCCAAATCTTCTCATTGTTACCTGCAAAATAGTGTACACAATATTAGTGGTTGTTCTGTATATGGAGGGTTTGATGGCCTCAAATTTATTACTGCATCTTGCCCTCCATATTTCCCAACATTTGTATGGAGTCTGTTGTAATTTGATTCTACTTGTATGGGGTTGGAGCTGATCCCCAGTTCAGCATTATTTTATTGTTTCTCCTTGTATTCATGTGTATTTTGAATGTAGGGTTGTTTAGTGCAGTCAATAAGGAGCCCAGCTCTTCATGGTGATTTCAAGCAGCCATTATTGTTTTGCTAGTTCTTCTTCGGATTGCACATTATCTGTAATCAGTATCTTCCTTCATCCAGGTTAATGCTTTTGCTTTATGCAGGTATGAGCGATCAGGAAGTTAATGAATATAGGACAAGCTTGGCCATTCGTGTATCAGGCTTTGATGTACCAAGGCCAATTAAGACATTTGAAAACTCTGGTTTTTCTGTTGAGTTGATGAAAGCTATCAGTAAACAGGGATATGAAAAGCCTACACCAATACAGTGTCAAGCATTACCAATTGTGCTCTCTGGGAGAGATATTATTGGTATTGCTAAAACTGGGTCCGGTAAGACTGCTGCTTTTGTGCTTCCTATGATTGTCCACATCATGGATCAGCCTGAACTTCAGAAGGAAGAAGGCCCCATTGGAGTTATTTGTGCACCCACTAGGGAATTAGCACATCAAATATTTGTGGAGGCAAAGAAATTCTCGAAATCGCATGGTATCCGTGTGTCTGCAGTTTATGGAGGAATGTCTAAATTGGATCAATACAAAGAACTAAAGGCAGGGTGTGAGATTGTTGTTGCTACTCCAGGGAGGTTGATAGATATGATCAGAAAGAAGGCATTTACAATGTTGAGAGCAACTTATCTAGTGCTTGATGAGGCTGATCGGATGTTTGACCTTGGTTTCGAGCCTCAGATAAGGTCCATTGTTGGTCAAATTAGACCTGATCGCCAAACATTGCTCTTTTCAGCAACTATGCCCCACAAAGTTGAGAAGCTTGCCAGAGAAATATTGACGGATCCTGTAAGAGTTACTGTGGGTGAGATTGGCACGGCTAATGAGGATATTACACAAATAGTTGAAGTGATTCCTTCGGATGCTGATAAATTGCCTTGGCTTCTGGAGAAGCTCCCTGGACTGATTGACAATGGTGATGTTCTTGTCTTTGCTTCGAAAAAGGCAACAGTGGATGAGATTGAATCCCAATTGGCTCAGAAGGGATTTAGAGTTGCAGCTCTCCATGGTGACAAGGATCAAGTTTCTCGTACGGAGACACTGCAAAAATTTAAATCTGGCATATATCATGTTCTCATCGCAACTGATGTTGCTGCTCGTGGTCTTGACATCAAATCACTTAAGTCAGTGGTGAACTATGATATAGCTAAAGATATGGACATGCATGTTCACAGAATTGGGAGAACAGGTCGTGCTGGTGACAAAGATGGAACGGCCTACACTCTTATTACTCATAAGGAAGCACGTTTTGCTGGTGAACTGGCGAACAGTTTGGTTGCTGCTGGTCAAACTGTGTCCGTGGAATTAATGGACCTTGCTATGAAGGTACTTCTATATTTTTTATTTGAAATGCTTGAAGCTTAGGATTAAGTATTCTATTTTCTTGTTTTATCCTCTTAAATTTCACCAAGTGCATTTTCATTATATGATATTCACCACTTCCATTCATTGCCACTGCTCAAGTTTGTGTGCCACACACTCGGACACAAAATTAAAGTAAAAGATGAACCAAGAAAAAGGGAAACATTTTCCCTTTTGAAGTCAAAATCTATAATGATATCCTTTCCGGAGATATTCTTTACTAGAAAGCTACGATGATAGATCAGAGAATGCTTATTTGTTCTTTTGGTTTCTCAAACGAAATATGAGTCCTAGGATGCAATGTTGTGGGCTGCTGGGATTCAATTGTCGCACAATCATGGGTTGCTAGGATTCATGTTGAAGTATACAATTGAAGGATGGATCAGAGATGCTTTAACAAGATTTGGAGATTACATAGTCATTGCAACACAAGACGCCTCCAAACCTTTCTTGTCTAGCTGAGCTTTATTGTTGACATCTTAAAAAACCTAGCAGGAGTAGCTTGAGATGCCAAGCTAATATATAAAATATTAACTATTTTATTTATGGATGTGAATTGGAAAAATAGGAGTCTGTAAACCTCGGTAGAAATGTTATTAGACTATGTAGTATCGCGTAGCACCTGGCAAGGTATGATATGTAGATATATTGAGAACTATCTAGAGACGGAAACCAAGGATGTGGGCTATTGGCCAATGGAGTAGTTTGGTAACCATGAGGTCTCAAGTTCAAATCTCAGCGGAGGCAAAGACGCTACTCCCACCGTCCCAATTTAAGTGGCACCGTTTGACTTGCACAAAGTTAAAGAAAGAAAAGAAGACTTTTGAAATGTGTAGTCTAAAATAAACCTTGGACATTTGTGTGGCTATGAATCATTTCATTAAGGCTAAAAGGACAATTTTAAAGTTGTATTCTTTCTAATTATAGATAGGTGACATTCTATTTCGGACGGATTAAAAAGGATAGTCTGCCACATAAATTGGGCAGTGGGAGTTTTTTATTTTCCGCTATTGCTGCATAGATTCTAATAGATCAAGGTCTTTTGAGATAAATTTTCATGTGATTTTAGGTCTGCATCACACTTTTAACGCCTTCACTCAACCTCTTATTTATCCTCTGTGAGTGTGTTGCACCTTTTGACGAATGTGGTCATTTCTAATTTTGTCTAATCATGTATACTATTATATTTGTCTTAAAAACCACATTCTTGCAACATTTATCTTGTGGATTTTAGATATGTAATCTTTACTCCCATACAATGGAGCTAGTCTTGCAACTGTCGCACAAAACTTCCCTCAGTTAGTAGGTATCCTTCCATCACATAACAGATCGGCAACACTTAATAAATTCAACCATCCCTTTTTGATTCTGTGTGAACCCTCATTTATTATACTATTCTCTGGATCATCAAATCAATATATCTAAATAAAAAAAAGACAAGTTCAATTCTGTCTGAACTTCACTCCAACTTCAATGTTCATATGCTAACTAAATTTGCAGTATATTAGTCTCTCTTATCCTTAAGCTCTTACTATCTGGTGTGGTTCTCCACATTCCAAGCCTTTGGTCGACACACCCTTGTTAATTTTGTCGATTAGCATAATATCATCTGTAAATGGCTTACACAGGGGGACCTCATCCGGTATAATGTCAGTTAGCTCATCCATAACATATAGGGTACATAACTACAGGTTCAATGCCGCTCCTCCCTGGTGTAAAGTGTAAACCATGGTTGTGGAAATATTCTTTGTATTTCCTACTTCTGTTCCCACTTTGGATGATAAGGTCTTGCAGAAACTGTTGTAGTGTCTTCTTTCTTTTGGATTATTGCTCCACTTTTGGTCTTTTGGAGACATCTCTTTTGTTTGGATGATTGGTGAATTTCCTTTACTTGATTAAGCACCTTCTGAGCACAGCATTATTTTAGACAAATATTATCATTTTTTGCTCCTTGTTTTGTGCTTTTTATTTGGGTTGTTGCTTCAAATACTCAGATCTTGTTCTGTTTGCATGATTAAATTTATTGTGTGTAAACTCATAGGACGGAAGGTTTCGGTCCAAAAGGGATGCAAGGAAAGGAGGTAAGGATTTATTCTTACTGTTGATCTTATTGAAGATTTTTCCCAAAATCGTACATTGATGGGCACTGATGGTTCCATATAGTAATTCTTGGGGATTTTGTTCTATTGATCCACCCTCCTTTTAACAACTGTAAAGCTTGGGGAGAAGGGAAGTGGGATTTCTTTAGATTCTTGATTGCCTAACCAAACTATTAATGAGAATCTTGTGCCTTTTTCAGGTGGAAAAAGGGCCAAAGGAAGGGGAGGAGGAAACAATAAAGGTGTACGAGGTGTGGATTTTGGTCTAGGGATTGGATACAATCCTGAATCAAATAACCCTCCCCAGAGCGCTGCTCCCAGCCGTTCTGCAGCAGTTAATTCCCTAAGGACAGGCATGATGACACAATTTAAAAGTAGCTTTGTTGCTGCATCATCAAATTCTCAAAATCAAGGGATGAATAACACAGCTGGTGCATTTCCCAACAAGAAAATGGTCTTGCAAGGCTTTGTCTCTGGTGGGACTATAGGTGGAAATAGTAATACTTCCCATATTAGTTCCACATTTACTGCTGCAACATCTGGGGCATATACTTCTAGTCAGCCAGCTAGAGATGGAGCTAACCAGAAAAGTTCAGAGAGGTGACTATATCACCTTATCTACATCTGGTTTCTCAATTAGTTTAAATGAAGTACTTGAACATTAAATATCTTAAAAGTCATTTTTTCACTCTTGCAGTTCAAAGGAGAAGTCCAGAGAAAGACGGAGGCCTTCTGGTTGGGATCGTTGATGTTATTTAGGTATACTGGGATAATCAACTTGTTGGAAAATGTACTTTTCCTTTTAAATTAACCTCGATCTGTTTTTTTTTTTGGTCAATTTTTTTCTTCGTCTTCTGCATATGAAGTTATTGCACAATTATTTCGTTTAGATTTGTCTACTTGTAGTTTCTGTCTAGTTGGTGTTTGATTCCTCTCCTATGATTTTGGTGATGCAGTACTGTGCGATATGCTTGGTTTTACGTGTCACTCCCCATCATGGTCTAAGTTGGTGCAGCTTTTCTTTCAAACTCACCATTCACATCGAGGAAATGAAGGGAAGATAAATTGTTATATCCTTAACAAGTAGCGAGTGTGCAAAGTCCAATCAGATTGGCGTCCATTGCAGAAATGGCTCGGGAGGAAGTTATGGTGCTTCTGAAATGGTTCGTGTAAAATGATCTTTATTGTCCAAGAGTGTATCTTATATGTAGCATTTGGTTCTCTTGATACATCAAATTTGGTCCTGTAACTTTAATACCTTTCTGGTCTTTAGAAAATTTTAACATAGGGCTCAAGTATGGAAGAGACTCAAGTGTAAATTATTCACTTTGGCTGCTGTTTCAATTGCACTGTTAACTTTTGCTACTTGTGGATTATGTCGTAAGGACTTCCAAAGACTGCCTCACCTATGTCAAATCCTCCCAGAACTCTATTTTTGGAAGATGAGACACGGCATGGGGCCGCGGTGTTTTGGAAGAGCCGATCTACATGGGAATCTTCGTCAGATTGATCATGCAGTTAGGGCCAATCAAGCAGAGATCGATTGGCCTGCCAGCAACATAGCTTATGGATGAAATCAATTTTGATTTGGTCGCTGTGTGTTGCTTTGGTCCTTAAATTTTCTGCTTCAATATTATATCTTCCCAATGATACTTATAAGATGGATATGGTAAAGCCATATGCCATCTCCAGTGTTCTTATGGCTATCAAACTGTAGGTTATATGATTGTATCTAAAATTTAAGAATGAAATCAAGATTTTTGAAATTTATGATTTAAAATAAATTATATATATTTGGGTGATTATACATTATTTTGGTAATCTATATTCATTTCATTCACTTTTACTTGTCTATTTCATTAAATATATATTACATTTTTACTTGTCACTTTTCACATATAATATTTTATTCTCAAAATCAGTTCTCAAGGCCTAAGATTATATATCAACTAGTGTACTTGTCCGCGCTTCGTGCGGATATAAAAAGATATTAAATATATTTTAAAATAATTAATAAATGATATAATAAAAGAGAGAAATACAAATTAAGTTACAATTCTGATATTATCTATTCAGAAAAATTGCTAAAAAATCTCATGCTGCATTTTCAATTTAAAATTGCTTATAAAAAAGATGAAAACATAAAAATTGATATGAAAAGCTTCAGTTAAGTAACAATCTAATTATCATAGTTTCATATTAAATTCAATGATTCTTATAGTAATATTATTGGTTCAACCAACAATACTAATCTACTTGA
>JAJONR010014836.1:0-15692 GCA_029582245.1 Solanum etuberosum
AAAATTTGTATCTCTTCTCCTCTATTAATTAAATAGTCCAATTGGGCGGTGCTTGGAGATTAAGCTAAATTAGCTGAACTCCGTTAACAAAATTCTGGTGGTTTTTTTAGTATTCAATATTATTTGTCGGGTTAATTATTTTGTTGCTTTTGTGGGATAAATTACCCGATTTTTCCCAACAGGAATTACTAAAGTTTTTTCGAGGAAATAATTACTACATGATATATGTTGTAAAATAAGATGAAAATACAAGAATACACAAACAATAAAGGGAGACAAATGGTGATGAAAAGTATAAAGTAGAGAATAGTATTTTATCTCTTTTAGTTGTGTTTCACAAGGGTGAAAGACTACCCTTTTAAAAGATATTCAAACCATCATTTTACAGCATTTGACAAATACGTTAGTATAGTATTTAATTAATATAATAAATAGATACATTATGTTAGGAATAGATCAAGAGAAACATCCATAATTAAATGGATTTGTAACAAAATATTAATTATAAATCATGATTATTATTATTTTTTTGGCCAAACAGACCCAAAAGGTGAGCTTTATAAATCAACCAAGTATTTACATGAATGTGCATTCCAAAAGTGCTAAACGCATTTAAAGAAAACATCTAAAAAAAAAAAGACTAACTAAAACAAAATCAAAAAGATGAAAACTTGGGAAAATGGAAAGAAGAGAAATGGAGAGGAGCCAAATTCGATAACTTTAATATTTCAATGAAATTTGTATATTTTAGTATTTCACCAGTTACTTATTCAGTAGAATAAAGTTTTTGATTAAATTTCAAAATTCAAAATGAAGAATGTTTTTTAACATAAATGAATTCTTTTAGATTAATTATTATCTTTTTGGTTGGTATTTTTCTTATTATGGTCTATAGAATTTTTTTATCAAAATAAGTCATTATTAAAATGAATTCACCAAAATAATATATCTTTTTAAAATTTTACAAAACTAGTATAAACGCATTTTTCGGTAACGTTTTAGGCTATATTTTATTCAAAAAAGTTGAAGGACAAAAAGACAAAGGCTTGTATACAGACATAAAACGTTACTGACTTATAATTCGTTACTGTGAAGCACATTTTATGGCTAAAATGTTACTCACAATAAAATTGAAACACAAGACAGGCTGCTATGGTGAAATTGGTAGACACGTTGCTCTTAGGAAGCTGTACTAATGCATCTTATTTGATATGTAAACTAACGTGACACCCCTTAGACTAAAGTAAATCCTCCCCTGTTAAATTATATGGTATAGATATATGTCTAATTATGTAGTTTTTCATCAAACAAATCCTCAATAATACCATTTTGATATGTAATATATATCAAGTTGATATAATGGAAGACTGAAGAGTATTTTTTATTTAAGGACCGAAACAATTCAATATGATATTATCTTAGTATGTGATATATCAAGTTTGTATCATGGAGATTTGAGCACTGGTTTTATTAAAAGATTTCATTATATCATCTTAATATATGATGTATATTGCATTGGTATCATGGAGGACTCAGACCCTTTTAAATGAGAGTTGTATGTCTATAGTAATATCTTTGTAGTATATCATATATGTACGGATATCATAGAGAATCAAAGGGTTTTTTAAAATAAAAATAAAAATAATGGCATAGATAAGCTTTTTCCGAAAGCAATGACATTATGAGCTAAACTTTTAACGGGTGGTTGAACTTTTTCTGCATAATAATAAACAGAGATAATATATACATGCATTATTTCTTTGTCATGCACTCAGCTCTCGTTAAAAATGGCTGAGGAAGAGAAGGAGGAGGAGTCAGAGCTTTTCTGAACAAATTGAAAACCGTAAATCCTTCCATTTACGTCTACCAAAGAGATGTCGTTCTCGATTCGCACTTGGTTAAATCAGGGATTTTACATCGTTCCGAAGCTCTTACATTGTGTGAAACTCAATTCCGAAACTATGATGGAAGGTAATCTATCTTCTTCTTTTTTTAATGTGTGTAGGCTCGAATGATTTACTTTGGTGAATTAATTATTTAGCCCTAATTCGTGAAATATTATTGTAAGACTTTGCAATGTAGCAATGATAGTGTTTCTTAAATGAAATATGCAGGGCTCCTTTTCTTGAGCCTTGATGATTTCGAAAAGATGACTAATAATTTCAGTGACTGCATAGACAAAACTGAACATGCCACATTGTACCATGGGCTTATGGATGATGGCCAGGAGGTCATTGTCAAAACATGGAAGGCTGTAGAGGAACTTGTCTTGATTATCCACGCAATTTCCATGTGAGTATTTGACTGGATTGGTTCTCATGCATATTGTTGTGTTATTGATCTTGCAACAGGATGAAATTGTATTACTGGAAAGGTCACAACTACTTAAGTCGGCGTGTCCTTTCTTGGTGAACAAGCTGATTGGCTTTTGTTTTGAAAAGAAGCTGGCTCTAGTTTATGATCTGAAATTCAAAAAAACCTTGCGTGGCTCATTGGGTCGTGGTAGTTGTTTTTGCTCTGGCTAACAGTTACTCTACTGTTATACACATAGCTGAATTCGGGTGGAAGGTGGCGACTGATTATGCAATGCTCCTGAAAACATTAACTGTGGAAAAGATGGGACCTTCTCTGGTCTTCGCCTGATATTATGATTGATGAGGTATCAAATGCATCCACAATTTCGTTCTCTGCTTTCCTACAAGTTGTCTGATTACTTTTGTATGCAGGAATATAACATTAAACTGGTGAACTTTACAATGGATTGTAGGAAAGGTGATGGTGCCACTGTCTCAGGTATTGGTGTTTCTCTATTACTCCGTGACTTGTTTAGATGTGCTAGTAGTTTAGATCATTAGTTTGTTTCCAAGTTCCTATTTTTTTTTCTGTACACCAGTATGTTGGTTTTGAGGGAAGGTGCACCAGCCACATGTAGACCGGTTGATCTTGAATTTAAAAACTATCTAACTGTTCAGATGAATATGCAACTTCTGATGGACACAGTGTGAAACATTTCAAGAGAGGATTGATCAGTCATTCGTGTCCTGATAATTAGACCAAACGTCCTCCCCAATGCTCTTCTTTTCCTTTCTCAAATTCACACACAAAGAGTGTAGTAATGCAATCATTGCAAGTGTAGATTGCTGAATAAATTTGTTTTCATTTGAGGTAGCTTTTCATCCAAAAAAGAGGTGGAGTTTAGGAGGTACTCCTACACAGGGCCAACATTGAGTTAATATGATTTCATAATCCACTTTAGTGAATTGCAAATTCCTTTTTGCCATTCCAGTAACAAATTTACTCCTAGGATTGTTGGATTTTGGAGTATTATCATCAAATTTCAGTGTTTCTGAAAGCGAGAAGTGAAAAAAGTGACAAGTGTTCACTTCATTGAAGTGAAAAACAATCTTAACAGAATATCAAAGTTAAACATTGCACAAATAAATTTTTAGGTCCTATCTTTCTCAGCTTGCTTCCATATGCCCAAGCTGGACTCTTTTGGGTTCATATATTAAAGTTAAGCATTATTCTCATTTGGGTTCATATATTAGAGAGAAAAAAGAAGGCTCCGTTCATAAAACATTGGGGGTGGATGCTGATACTGCCGCTGAAATTACAAAACTCATAGCATCTGCTGAGCGGCCAGGTATTGACTATGTCAATAGTGAATTTGAAAAGGATAGTTGGGTCTGAATACCTCTAGTTCATTATTAATGTATCAAAATCTCAATTTCTACTCTAAATTGCTAGTTTGGGCTTATTCTAATGCCCATACTAGACACATCTTCAAGTGTGTAATAATCAAAAACTTTTTCAGGTATTGCTACTAGATTAGAAATTAGAAATATAATAAGTTGCCATCTTCGATGTACTAAAAAAATAATAAAGAGATTTTAAAGCTATTTTAAATTGCATATAATTTTAAAACATATGACATGCCGTATGTATTTACTCGCTTTGTCTAATTTTATGGTTATGTTTCAATTTTCGGTAAAATCTATGTACATTATACCCTCTCCGGAATCGAAATTCTATTGGGTATGTTGTTTGATTAAATGGAGGTTTGGATATATGCTCCGGTGGTCATTGTTTTATTTTAAGAAGATCCATTGATTTCAACAAGGAAAACTTTCTTACTTTAGCTAGCACACAAGCTGTTTGAGTAAATTCCAAAGAGAACTTTTTATATTAGTTTCCTCCCTAAGTTTACTCATTTATGCTTAGAGACGTAGAGTAATCTGTTACATCAGAGTTTAAAACTTTTTAGGAAAATTGGGGGTAGGTGGGGAATTGAAACCGTAAGGTGAAAGTTTAGGCAGCCAACAAACTAAGTTGCTAAGATTTTCCGAAAAGCTTAAAACTTGAATAGTTCAATTAATCAGAAATCTTGTATAGCAATATAATGATATTACATAGTATTTTAAAATGTTCCAACATACAAGAGTCATAAAAATTAGGACAGTATGATTTTCAGGTTGTGTGTTAGAGAGCTTAATAATTGTTTTCCTTTTTGGTTGCATCTTATTTTTAATCAAATGAGTAGAGTTTTATGGATTTTTTGCCATTATTGTGTCTCTTACATATTATAATTCTTTTTGCAGGAGCAGATTGGCTAAATATCGATCTTATTAAGCTGTTACAGACTGTTGTTGGTATTGTAAATGCGCCACAATCTTGTTCTTACTCATTATAGTTTCAGCATTTATAGTTTATGCCCTCTCACTTTAGTGCGCAACCCAGAAACCTTCTTCTGTCCCAAATTCAGAAGTTCATACCTAAAAAGTGGACAAGTGTCAGAGAAACAGACACCCGGAAAAACTGTGGCCAAACCTTGCTGTGTAGCTCACATGAATGTATTTCAGGGCCTTGTAAAGAAAGTAATGAATCAATGGTGGATTGCCTACTGACAACCTTGAAGGACTTTGCGGGCCAAGGCCACATATGCAAAGCCTTTAGAACCTTTTCTCTAATTCGGACTCATGTCTCCTCTCAAACCCCTTGTGATCTTGTTATACAGTCATTATCATCTCTTTTATTATGTTGTACTAATAGCAAGTCACTCTCTGAAGGGAAACAAATTCATGCATGCATTATTAATTTGGGCATTGCACATAGTTGGAATATGGTGCCGAGGATAATCACCTTTTATACGACCTTTGGTTTACTTGATGATGCTCATGTAATTGCTGAAACTTCAAATATCTTGCACCCTCTCCCTTGGAATCTCCTTATTTCTTCTTATGTTAAAAAGCGGCAAAACGAGGAGGCATTTTCTGCCTATAGGCAGATGGTGAATAGAGGTATAAGACCCGATGATTTCACTTATCCGTCTGTTCTTAAGGCCTGTGGTGAACAATTAAATCTTGCTTTTGGCCGTGATATTCACAAGTCTATAGATGCTAGTTTCCTAGAGGGTAACTTGTTTGTCCAGAATGCTTTAGTTTCTATGTATGCAAAATGTGGGGAACTAGATGTTGCACATGATATATTTGAAAGGATGCCAGTTAAGGATGCAGTTTCTTGGAATTCAATGATCTCTGGTTATGCTTCCAAAGGTATGTGGAGTAAAGCTTTTCAGATTTTTGATAGAATGAGGGATACTGATGCTGAATTCGATATTATTACTTGGAACACCATAGCTGGAGGTTGCTTGAAGACAGGTAACTTTATTGGGGCTCTTAAATTGTTATCTCAAATGAGAACTTGTGGAATTCAGCTAGAACCTGTGGCAACACTTATTGGCTTGGGTGCATGTTCCCACACTGGTTTGTTAGAAATTGGAAAACAAATTCATGGTTTAGTGATCCGAAGTCACCTTGATGATTTTGATAATGTAAGAAATGCTTTAATCAATATGTATGCCAGATGCAAGGCACTCAAGCAGGCACATATTTTGTTTCAGTTTGTTGACTCTAAAACTGTAATTACCTGGAATACAATCATATCTGGCTTTGCACATTGGGACAGGTCTGAGGAAACTTCCTTTCTTTTCCGAGAAATGCTGCTTTCTGGTGTTGAGCCGAATTATATCACTATAGCAGGCATTCTCCCCCTGTGTGCTAGGGTGGCAAATTTACAACATGGTAAAGAATTTCACTGCTATCTTACAAGACGTGAAGGGTTTGAGGAATATTTGCTCTTGTGGAATTCGCTTGTGGATATGTATGCAAGATCTGGAAAGGTATTAGCAGCCAGAAAGCTATTTAATTTGATGAGCATAAAAGATGCAGTTACCTACACTTCGCTGATAGCAGGATATGGTATTCAAGGTGAAGGAAGAGAAGCAATTGAACTATTTAATAAGATGATAAGGCTCCATATAAAACCAGACCATGTGACCATGGTTGCTGCTTTGTCAGCCTGTAGTCATTCAGGCCTTGTGATGCAGGGCCAGAAACTATTTGAACAGATGCAAAGTACTTATGGTATAAATCCTCATTTGCAGCACTTCTCTTGCATGGTTGACCTCTTTGGTAGGGCTGGTCTACTTAAAAAGGCAAAGGAAATCATTATAAAGATGCCTTTTGAGCCGACACCTGAAATGTGGGCAACTCTCCTTGGAGCATGCAGGATTCATAGGAATACTGAGATAGGAGAGTGGGCAGCAGAGAAACTGCTGGAGTTGAGGCCTGATAAGCCTGGATACTATGTGTTGATTGCTAATATGTATGCAGATGCTGGGTGTTGGAACAAACTGGCAAAAGTGAGGACCGTCATGCGAGATTTTGGTGTAAGAAAGTCTCCAGGATGTGCTTGGGTTGATACTGGTTCTGGTTTTTCTCCCTTTTTGGTTTCAGATACCTCCAGTGGCCAAACAAATGAAATTTATTGTCTACTGGGAGGACTGAATAGGCTAATGAAAGACACTGGTCATTTGACTACAGAGGATTCGTCTTCCGAAGAAGAACTTTGTGAAGGACTTCTTTTGTAGTAAAGAAAGGCGAGACTATGTCCAGTCCTTTGACTGTTTCCATAAGAACTTTGCTCATGTTTCCTGTTGCAAAGTATTTGTCATCGCTCATGCAGAATATGTGCCAGTTTGATCAAACATTCTGTTTTTTCTGCCACGGTTGAGGTAAATGACTCTGGCATTAAATGCCTCGTTTTATGCATATCAGCAGTTTCTTTTAACCATGTCAGAGAAAAGTTAGCAAATACTCTGGCTTGTGATTCTTGCAATGCATAGTTGTCTTTTCACTCCCCCTTGTCTGAAGCTCGGTTATTTTTCTTGATATTTCTGACTGCTGATGATTTTTTCTTTTTACAGGTTGCAGCCTTGCAGGTTTTGGAGAGTAAGGGAACACTTATAGAATCTATATCAGTCTTCAAGGTAGAGGACACAGACTCCTTAACTGATGGATTAAGTTGTTCAACTGTTAAAGTCTATTTTCTCATTCGTTTTGTAGGCTTGTGATCTCAGTTGGAATGCCCAGGGTTCTTTCCCTGCAGCATCTGTTTCATTTCGCAAGATAAATCCCTTGGTGCAGACTCATTCTGTTCCAAATATTACTACCGTTCATTTTATACTGATGCATTTTTTTAGGTATGTTCATCCTTTCTTGATTTACTCTCTCAAATCCCTTGGTGCAGACTCATTCTATCCAAATATTTTTTTTTATGTGCTCCGTGAAGTATTTATATCAATACTGCCTTTAATAGATCTTGAGAGGAGGACTAGTCACTTTTGTTTTAAGATGAATATCGAATTAACAAATGATAAGATTCAACATTAAGTTATAAAAGTACTATCACCTTCCGCTGGGTCGAGCCATTTAGTTTTATTTGAAGTTGGAACATCAAGTTTCGTAACTGTTCTGATGAAAAAGGCATATTGTATACTGTACTTCAATTATATCATAGTGTTCTATAAGTACAAATAAATAATAGCATTTTAGCGAATGCCTGAATGGTACATCAACTTGCATGTGCCACAGAAATACATTCAAAACACTGCAGTGCCAATTCATTGTTGAACTGATAACCCTTTCTGTTTTACTTTGTGAATTTCCGTATCATTGCTGAAACAATTGATTTGATTTTCATTCTCTTTCCAAAAATGCAGAAGCAAACAATGGACGAAAATCTGGCATTTGAAATGCTGGAAAACAACTTGAAGTTAATCTTGGATCAATGTCAGATGGTTCTTCAAGCTGACCACGTTTTGCGGCTATAATTATAATGTAGCTATGGAGAGATGGTTCGAAGTCCTGCACGAAGAGATAGAAGGTTAGACTTGCATTACTAAACTGAACCTTGAATCCTGGAAACACCACGTTAGCCTGAAAACCTCGTTCTAGAAAAGAAAAACTTGTAAAACGAACATATATTACTATTACTCATATGTGTTCCACACCTTGAAGGTAGAGTCACCAATGTTTTTAAGAGGCAAAGTCAGGTGATTCATTGGTGAATTTGTTCCGTTTGATGTTGGCCTTAAATGTTGTACCAAAGGTAATTTCTTTCCATCTGGTCCGTTCTTAACACCCGGAAAATTATAAGGATAATTATGCAAAATGTCCGCTCATAAACTTTACTTACCATCTGTCAGATCCACCAAACCAATGTTTTTGGGATTGCTTATTCTAATAAGTAATACTTATAGACAGATTATGATAAATTGGTGGAAACACAAAACTGCTAATCCAAATGTTGAGAGATCAAGATGTGGTACAAAATACGGTACTGAAAAACCGAATGTTGAGAGATCACTATCTCTAATTGCTAACACATTGTCTCAACTGATTACTAACCAGTTCAGTCGGTTGAAACTGAACTCCTCCTGAAATGCTATCACTACTATGTTATCTAGTGTTATTCAGTACAAAATTTGTAACCATATTCTTAAGCTTAACTCTGATGGTAGCTGCAGATTTGGCAAATGTGGAGGTGGAGGCATTGTTAGAGATTCTGAGGTACATCTAGTAATGGCTTATTCACTTGTCCTAGGCCAAGGCACCAACAACTGGGCAGAAGCTGTTGCTCTTCTTTATGGACTCACATGGTGCACAAAAAGAGGACATACAAGATTGATAGCTGAGAGTGACCTCCAAAATGTTAGTTGATTGTATCAAATGGACTAATCAAACTCCATGGAGGATGCTTAATGAAGTAAGCAGGATCAAAGATTTGCTCAATCAACATCAAATCCACATTCAACAATGCTTTAGAGAAGCTAATCAAGTAGCAGACAGATTACGTTGATGTGAATGTCGAGATACTTTTTTCATCAATTTTATTATATGTTTAAATCTTTTTAGCGTGTCATTTTAAGTATAAGATATGGATTTGGTTAAATGTATTTGAATTTTGATGTATATGAATTAAATAGGTTTATAATTTTAAAAAATGAGCTTTAATCACATGATATACCAATAAGAAAATGAGTTTGAATAATTTTTTATATTTGAGAGAAATAATAATATTTAAATAATTTCATTATCCTAAAAAATTAAAATCAATTTCAATAGTCAATTTTCAAAATTTGGGTAGCTTGGAGAGGAAAGAGGATAAAGAAGAAAAATTAGGGAGAACCTAAATTTATTTCAAAATATGACTCTGTTTACGTTAAAAATGGTAGTGTGATTACTTCGAGATGGACATGGTACGGTATTAAAAAAAATTAAGCTGGTATAATTTTGATATTTGAGAAAATATTATATATCCTTATTATCAAATTAATTAATTCGGTATATTTAAGTCCAGTTTTAATAAGTTTATAGATTATAATACGATAAAATTGGTAATCATAATTTATTCGACTTCAATTTGTACATATAATAGAGAGTTATAACTTCAACTTTTCAATAAACTTTCCAATTCAATCATACTAACATCTATTTTAGGGGTGAATAAAATTGAATCGAATTAAAAGATGATTGATTTAAATGGATGTGAATTAGACAAATTAAGAAATAGAAAATAACTGTAAATTTAATTGTCTACAATTTATAATTATAATTACATCAATAATAAAATATCAAAAATATGTGCATCATGATTAGTAATAGATTACCAACAAACCATTAAGAAAACTTTAGTTAATACTCCCATGTTTCTATTTATATGTCATTATTTTAAATTTTACGTCTTTAAAAAACTAAGTAAGTTTACAATTATACAGTTATTTAATGTTCTCTTGAAGTCAATTTTTCAATAAAGGAACATAATTAATTTATTTTAGTTAATCAAATTGACCAATGAACATGAATTTTTCAATAAAGGAACATAAATTAATTTATTTTAGTTAATAAAATTGACCAATGAACATGAATTAATCATTTAGTTTTACTATGTTGGTCAAATTACTACTTTCAAGGTTAATAATTTTCGAGAGATAAAATAGGAGGAATAATATTATTTATATATTGATTTTTTTACTTATTTTTAATAAGGACAATATATAAATAGAACGGAGCGGAGTACTAACATAAATACATGATTCTTATATTCTGCTTATTGTTTCTTGCAAGTGTTGCTACGGTGCTTCTCTTTTTAGGTATGTACCTTCTTCATCTTTTGTGTGTTCAGTGCTTATGGTTCTTCGTTTAATCTGTGCCTCTTACTCGAATTTATTTGTTTTTATGTTTTCGTATTTGAGCGAACTGAATTAGGGGTTCTTTGGAGGATTTGTAATTTTGATGGTTTTAGGGTTGAGCCGCCCTTGGAAGTGAGTGTTGAGGATTGGGCTGTTAAAGTTTAGACATATCCACAAAGATGAGTTGTTGTGAGGTGACTAAGCTAAGCTAAGCTAAGATGGATATACGGTCATACAAGATTAGAAATGAACACAGCAACATACAATGAGGATAGAATGAGAGAATGTAAGGCTTGGTCATGTCTTGCATAGACTCTAGATGCACTAGCCTACATAGGCGAACCAGGATTTAAAGACTTCGGGTGCATCAATATTACCTTAGCTCAAATATGAGCTCTGATATAAACTTAAAATCTATACCAGCAGCACAATAGCAAATATATACTCTTCATGGGTGCACAGTTAATTATATTCTAATTTATGTCAGTTTCTCAAGATAGATATATACCTATATACATGATTTTTTCCGAAGTTAATGGGTACATGTGCACCCTCACCCTATAGGGTGGGTCCGCCTCTGGTAGCCTATAGGAAAAGAACAATAATGAGTGTTAATACTTACCATTTCACAAAAGAAGAGGGGACGCGGTAGAATCAAAATCACATGAAAAGAAGTTGTATTTGAAAGACTTACTATACCTTGAATTGAGATATAGGACATTGGAAGAAAACAATCTATAAAACTGATTCCTATTAGTAACCCCATCTTGCGATTGAGGCCCATTGGTTGTTGTATGATCAATATTTTTATTAACGTAAACGAGATGTCTTTGTTTAAGGGTATTTTTAGCATTTCAGTGTTCTTATCTAGGTATTGCCAATTCATGTAATGTTATTTCACATTCGAACCGCCATAAATAATAGATGATTTTCATAAAAGTTATACAATGTATTGTTTATGTGGGACAAAAATGGTAACCAAATGCTATATTAGTGATTTCAAGCGTTGTATGAAATAGGTAGAGTTTTATGCATTGTTATCTTTTCTATGCCAGAAACCGAACAGCCCGTCATTGTCTATCTTAAAGATGCTTCAGTGCTGGTTCTTTCTGACTTTGTCATTCCAGGTTAGTTGAAATGATATCCAGCTTGAGGCGTTTCCGGCATTTCTGGTGTTTGGGAGCTCAAAGGCGTCTGTATGTCCGGAGGAGTTCTGTTCACTATGTTTCTGATGATTTGTTGTGCAATAGATTTTGTACTATGACTGAGACAATTAACATTAATCCGCAGCCAAAGGTGACCGAGTCACCAGAACTTCCAGATTGGGTTAGAATTGTTAAGGAGAAGGAAGCAGCAGTCAAACTGGAAGATGATGACTTCTTACTTCCCTCATTCTCAGAATGGGTTAAAAATGAGAAGCTTCGTGCAAGAGAAGTTGATGTGAGAAATTTGGCAAGTGATTTGACGGAAAACGATGTTGATAAGATCAGCAAAGTACTGAGGTTTAATTTCAAATCACCCGATGCTGCTGTGGATGCATTGAATAAAAGAAGATTTGTTGTTTCAGAGTGTTCGGTTGAGCAAATTTTGAAAAGGTTCAGTTTCGAGTGGATACCTTCTTACGGGTTTTTTAAATGGGCAAAAGTGCAAAAGGATGTCACACTTTCCTCTGACTTGTATAATCTAATGGTTGACAACTTAGGAAAATCGAAGAAGTTTGGTCTTATGATGGAATTGTTGGACGAAATGAGTCACTTACAAGGATATGTTTCATTGAATACTATGAGTAAAATCATGAGAAGGTTTGCTAAGTCTGGTAAATATGAGGATGCCATAGGGGCATTTGAAAGAATGGAAGAATTCGGTTTACAGAAGGATACAAGTGCGATGAATCTGTTAATCGATGCATTGGTGAAGGGAGGAAGTGTCGAGCATGCTCATAAGGTCTACCTAGATTTGAAGAATCATATAGCTCCATCAGTTCAAACATATAATATCTTAGTGCATGGTTGGTGCAGAGGAGCTAGAAAAATTGATAAAGCAAATGAAACAGTTAAATATATGGAAGAACATGGTTTAAGCCCTGATGTGTTTACTTATACTTGCTTCATTGAAGCCTATTGTCGTGAAAAAAAGTTCCCTAACGTTGATGCTATTTTCAAAGAGATGCAAATGAAGGGGCACTCACCAAGTGTGGTGACATATACTATAACTATGAAAGCTTTAGGGCAGGCAAAGGAATTGAACAAAGCCTTGGATGTATATGAGAAGATGAAACAAAATGGTTGTGTTCCTGATAATTCGTTTTATAGCAGCTTGATCCATATGTTAGGAACAAGTGGGAGACTGAAGGATTGTTACGATATATTTGAAGATATGCCAAATCGAGGAGTCTCACCTGATACGTTCACATATAACACAATGATTACAATTGCTGCACACAACTCTAAAGAAGAGGATGCTTTAAAATTTCTCCAGAAAATGGAGGAGAGTCAATGCAAGCCTGATATTTGTACTTACGCACCATTATTTAAAATGTGCTGCAGAATGAGAAGACTGAAGGTTCTATCCTTCTTATTGAACCACATGTTCAAAAATGACGTGAGCATGGATCTTGGAACATATGCTCTTCTGGTTCGTGGTCTTTGTAGGAACAGGAATCCTGAGCGTGCTTGTGCTGTTTTTGAGCTAGCAGTGCTACGAGGGTTCCTCCCTACAGACATCATGTATGATTATCTCGTCAAAGAACTTGAAAAGAGGGGTTTAAAGGAAGAAAAGAAATATGTAGAAGAACTGATGTCACAAGCTAAGCAGCAAGCATCAGACATTTCATCCGAGAAACCTAAAGATGTTGAAGAATAGATCTTTTCTTGTTTGTAAGGGAAATGTTGTACAATTCTTTTCCTTCTTTTGGTGACATATTTATGGAGCTAGCAAATATTGGTTGACAACATCTTGATTTTTGTTCTCTTTATTTTTCTGTTCATGTTATTGAAGTTCTAATCCAAAGGTTCTTTGCTTAAAAGAAGATTGGACAAAAAAATTGTCACAAAATGAAAGATGTATCCTATTGTATTTAAAGGAAAATGAATACAAAAGAATACTGTGTGTAATCTGTTGAGAACATATATTTGAGCATAATGTACAGAGAACAACACATTCAATTTCTTTGACCTAAGAAAGAAAACTACATATGCATTCCCTGGAAACCAGCCAAACTTCTTGACCAGAATCAGTGTTAAACATGGGGTGTGTATTTTGTGATTCAGAAACTTCCATCTCGAGCCATCTTGTTACAGACATTTGAATAGTAACACGAAGAGTTAAAACTCCTGTCTAATTTCTTGGCTTTCATCTCGCGCCACCTTGTTACAGAGACATATTTAAATAGTAACACGAAGAGTTAAAACTTCTGTCTTGTTTCTTGGGATATCAGTGAAATCAATCTACTTTTTTGAGTTAATCTCTTTGTCCTTGGCCTTTGCCATCCTTGGCCTTCTAGGAACTCCTCTATTAACCTAAAAATGAACGATTAAAGAGCATCGGATATCAGAGGAAGGACACAATTAAAACAGAAAAAAAAAAAAAGCATCAGATATACTCACATGCTGCAAATAGCCTTCTGTGAGGAAGCCAGCTCGCGATCTGGAAAGCTCTCCTCCAAGCGAAAACTCAACCAACCATACAGATCCAAAACCTTCCAATTATGACAAACAATGAATTTCATTAAAAAAAAATAGCTAACAAGGGTATATTCTATTTGAAATGTTATCCAGGGAACACCCAAACAGAAAACATCAGCAGATAACAATGAACACATTTAGCAGCCATCTTGATATGCATTGTCGCCACCAAGTAATATTAGTTACAGCAGTCCAAATGCACACATCGGAAAAACAAGTTTGCACCAAGATAATATCAATGTTAGATCAGTAACAGGAGGCAAGTGATTTTTAAATTAACAGGTAACAGGAGGCAAGTGATTTTTAAATTAACATACTCCCAACTTCTGTTTCAACTTCCAATTTTTAGGACTTTTTTACTCATTGGATAGATTAGAGCAAGAAATGGTACGCATGAACAAAAAATCTGGTCAAATTCCATCTAACAGAAGATATAAGAAGCTTGTCTACATGAAGTTCTCAAGGAGTTACGGAAGAAAATGAAATTTTGACATACCCCAATAGAGTTAACTACATACTCTGAGAATAATTAATAATCATAGAGTGAATATCCGCCCAACCCCCACCCACCCCAAATTTTAAGAATGAGGACCTCTCATGCTCATGAAAATTCATGGCCTACAATAACTATGCACAAAAACTAGAAAACTTTCATAAAATGGAAGAAGATGCTGAGATGAAGTTCCAAGAATTCCGACTCTATCCTTGCACAAAACGAGACTCTTTTACAGTTGAGCACAATAAATATGAGTCAATCCATCAACTTAACCTCAACCCCTAGTCCCTAGACTACTTAGGGTCTTAACCTCAATCCCTAGTCCCTAGACTACTTAGGGTCGGCTACATGAATCCTCCATATCCATTAGACTTTATTGAGGCCCATTTCATCAATACTTGTAAGCAGTTTGTCTTTTGAAGCAAATTCAGGTTTCACAAGGATCACCATACGTGCAATTATTGTGATCACTAAGGTAAGCCACCAAAATGCTTTCATAAACATAAAACATCATATGTTACAGAGGATATGAATTCAGAAATCATTCTGAACACTTGTAAACAATCACTCTTAGGGTTTGAAAATTAAGAGATCCAGCTATGGTTTTTATTAAAAGGACTGCTCCCTTGACTATAGGTTCTTCACCTTCCCCTGGTGAACTGCTTAACAGGTGTGGACAAAGTGTGATATAACAAAATACGACATGCTAACCTTGTGAATTGATTCAAGCTCCTTAAGTGCAGTATGAGATGTTGGCACCTTAAGTGTCCCAGGAGTAAATATTTCACGCAGTCGTACCAGGCCATTGTTAGAATAATTTGTCGCAAACTGATGCATCAAAGCAGTGATCATTAAAGTAGTTATTCAAAACAGCCATCCTTGAAATGCTTAAGGTAAAAATCATCTTACTTGAGTGAGGCCTTGAGATGAAATGTCATCATCCATTTCAACCGGACTGCATATGACAAATAGAAATGAGTCA
>JAJONR010014837.1:0-15949 GCA_029582245.1 Solanum etuberosum
TAGATGATAACTACGAATATAAGATAACAATATTGTACATAATGAAAGGACTTAATAAAGATGTCAGAAATATAATCTATGAAAAACTACTAACCTTCAAAATAATAGAAGAAGTAACACAAGTCATTTTTTTGGTATCAGAGCCGAGGTATGCGGAATGCCCTTACCGGAGTTCTAGCTCAGCCACCTGTTGACGCCCTACGGGTGAACGTCTTAACACGTGCGACTCGTGCGGGAGTAAAACACATTGGTAGCTCTGTTACCATCGTGGTATTGAATTTACCAATCCCAGCAAAATAATCGCAAAAAGAAACTCACAATTTTTATTTAGTATTACTTGTCAATAACAAAAGACCAATAAATAATTTCAATCTACAAATTTTGATCTTGCATGAAAAAAACCATAAAAACTCTCTCAAGTCACATGAATAAATGAAAAATTCAGGGGAAGCTGAAAATTAACATAACATTTTGTATCTAACATATAAAACTGTGATTTCTAGTACTTATATCAAACACCAACAAATGTCTGCATTATACAAATCTTGATCTAGTAAATTACACAAAGTAGTAGCTTGAACACAGAAATTAAACAACAACAACATCTAACTATATAATCAATTCTTTTCTTTTCAAAGTTACCCATATAACTCTGAAGTTGTGGAAAACTAAAATTTCTCAACTCAAGCAAAAACAACACAGTATCTTAATTTGCATGAAAAGCAATGCAAATTCAAGAAGAAGAAAAAAAACAACAAAAACATGCTTGTGTTCAACATACAAAGCTAAGGTAAGGTAACAAGAAAGTAGAGAAAATTTAAGGTATAATGAAGACAATACATAGTTTACCAGTGAATGAAGTGAAAGGAGTGTAAACAGGGGCTGGTTCGGCGGCGACAATATAAGAGAAATGTGCTTTCAGAAATAAATAAATTGAAAAGAGAAGAGGAAAAAGTGGACGTTATGTTTATATCAAAAACCTAACGAGTGAGTACAACTATTTTATTCATGCACGGTTCCCTGTTTTGTGGTCTTAAACATGTTAATATTAATGTTATATTGAAAGTTTAAATTTGACTTTATAATACTACTAATATTTTTTGTGATTTATGATATTATACTTATCTAGTAATACTTTACTTATCTAGTAATACTAAACATATTTTGTAATTTGTGATATTACATTTACCCCTGTTAATTTAGTTTCTTTGTAATGATTATTTTTAGCTATTTATCATTAATGTAAAATATTCATGATTCTTTTTTGATATATTATATTTTTGTTAATTAATTTTATGAGTATTTTTAGTTATATTAACAAGTTTTGATGTTGGTGAAATTATGTGGTTACGTTTGGTCAACAAAAAATTTCAACCCTAGTCTCACTGTATTATATAGGGTTAATTTCAAATTTGACAGTTCAACGAATCAGAAAGTAAAAATGTAGTAAATGAGTCAGATTAGGCGCGAATCAGTTATAGTTGCGTTAAAAAAAATCGGTAAGAAACCACTTCAAAAAGTTTGATGTGTTGACATTGATTATCGATATTTTGACAAAAACTTGTCCAGCTCCAAAGACATTATTAGTTGCATTTGAGGAGTTAGCCATTACAGAAGATCTTGAGGTCCTCGTCAATCATTACTCGACTATGATAATGTGTAATAAATGAGTTTTATGAGGGCCTGATTTACAGATCTTATTCCATGTAGCTTTAGCTATAATTAGTTCTTTTACTTTTTTGTTGAAGAGATTGGATTCTAGTGATTCACAAGGATTTCATTGTGAAGTATTGTATACTTTAGATTCTCAAGTTTTAATTGGCTAAGTGCTCAATATTAATTTTTTTGGTGGCATTGCCAGACAATTGCATCGAAGCTCAAGTTAATTTCATTTCTTATATTAATTTTCATTGATTATTCTTATCTTAATTTTCATTGATTATTTACTTGTTTATTATTTATTTCTTGCAAGTAACTTTGTTATAATCTTAATATATGGTCAACTCAAGCTACATGTCCTTTAACAACGTAAACAAATTCAACTACATCATTTTAAGGATAAATAATTTAATATCCACCGTGGAGATTAGAAAATTGTGGTGTTGCTCTGACATTTATTCTCTTGCGCACTTATTAATTTTCGTACAATAGAATATATCTTTTATAATTATAAATGGTAACAAAGGCGAAGAACAATTCAATTTCAATCGAAACAAATACAGCGCATATGAACAATGATCAAGTTCCATGCAATAAAAATGAGGAACTTTTAATTGAGACTTGAACCCCTCGTGAGGAAGGAACTGTAACTCCTCACGGAGAGAATAATCAAACTACAAAGAGTCAGATCTCTAATGACGAGGATGAAATGAGTTGCGGTTTGTAGGAAGCAGCAAGGATCTTGGCGGAGCAATAAGGAAAATCATGAGTCAACTTCTCAAGAAAGATCGAAAAATGATCTATTTTAAATGCGAGTCACGAAAAACACAAATTTGAGCACACCAAAATTTCTTAATGAGTTCTTGATCCGAGGAACCTCATTTATTGTTCCAAATGCTTCAGACACAAATATACGATATGAAGATGGTGAAATCAGTATTTTTGGAAGCGAGACTAAGAATGGTAATGTATCAATAGGACTCTTTTAGGCTAAATTATTGAAGTGCATAAATGAAATTCATTCTTTGATGGGCTAGATTTCAAGTGCACCTCCAGTTCTCAAGAGATCAGAATCTAAGAAGTATATCCAATAGTCGTATAAGTCAAGTGCGGTGCCGGTGATGGTTCCTAAAAAGTTCAAAATATTGGATATCCTAAGTATGAACATATCAAAATATACAGTTGTTTTTAAGGGAAATGACTTGACATCAAATTAAATCTAGTTGATTTCAATAAAAAAAGGTTTGGCAAAATGCTGACCAAAAGGGCCTTAACATGGTACTTCTTGATACCTAAAAACTAAATTGACTCTTTTGTCAAGATTTTATCAAGGCACTCGTTATAGCTCGTAAGGAACAAGCTCAGAAGGCAAGCATCTTTAAAATAATGCAAGCTATTATAGAATTCCTCTATTGATGAACCCTAGAAGCTCGGTCTAAGGCGATTTCAAGGTGTTTTTAAAGATAAAACAATTGGGTAACTACTTTTGATATTAAATCTTCTCTTCCCAATAATTCTTTGTGAATTTAAACCTTCAAATCTTGCTTTTGAATTGTAAGTTGGGGGATATTTCAAGAACTCACCCCTTTATGAAAAATGATGATTCACGGTTCAATTCAACTTTGTTTTTGATTTAGTCTTCACCGTTGGTTTCCAAATCTTTGGTTAACATATTTTTATATAAGTTTTTGGATTCACTCTTCATTTTTTAAAATGGGTTTTGGGTCATTGTGATCCTGTTTTCCAAAATTCTTGATATGGGTGTTGTTAATTTCAAAATCTTATTGTGATTACTTATTTGATAAGATTTTGTTGATTTGGAGATCCAATGGAAAGGAAAAGCTCAAGTTTCGAAGTGATTGTTTGATTAATTGAGTCAAGTGGACTTCTTGACTTTTGTTAGTATATAGAATCTTGTATTTCCTTATTGTATGTGTTAGGGAGTAATGAGATTTTGTTGTGGGTTTGACTTGTTCATATTGAATGATCCATATGATGAAAGGGGTAATAAAAGGCAACTAGATGATATGTTGGTGTGGGATGTGTTGTGAATAATTTGAAAGGTTATATTGACTTATTATTGATGATATATCACAATTGTGTTGTTGTGGATTGTGTATTGATATGGAAAATGTCATCTCCTCATTATTTATGTGAACATGCTTATTTGCATTGGTTCTGAAATACTATGATAAGTTCAATTCTGATGATGATGGTAATGGAAAATGGTTCCGACGAATAATGATTATATCGATGGAAAATAGTTTTTGCAGATACATGGACCTTGTGTGTCCTCCATGGGTTCCGTCCTGAGTCTCAGCGAAAGTATATCATAGGACATACATGCATCACTATACTTGAAATTTCGTTGCATTGCACATCATTGTCATTTTTGAACTTGTGAGTGTCTGTTTTGAAACTTATGATTGATGAATATGATACTTGTATCACTGATGTCACGCCCCGAGCCTACACCTTGGACATGGTCGGCACTCAGAACCATTGTTGGTCCCAAGCGAACCCTTACAAAATTCTCTTAAGACCCTTTTTAACAAAAGAGTTAATGAACTCCAAATTTTTTAAAGAAGAATAAATGGGTTTATATAAAAAGGATGCTATAAATATTCCGAAATAAGCTATATTGACTGAAACAACTGCATCCTTTAAAAATTCATTCCAATCCAGCAAATTATTCGACTTTGGATGCAAAAGATTTATAGATGGAGCTAACCGCCTAGTTAACTATGGTACATATGAATCAATAAGATACACAGAAACTTTAATAGATGAGAATTTAAAACATTTAAAGAACTTCTAAAACAACGTCTGGAAATACTTAATATAAATAGTAAGTGTTTAATAAAATATCTGAGAAAAATATTGGATACCGTCTAACTCTGCATGTCCATAAAGCCTCTACTATCTAAAGATTGGTGTCGGAACAAGACCCACGACACCTCAAAATCCTACTACTATAAAACAATAAAAATGGAGTCCTCAAAAAGCAAGGAGGTCATAGCAGAAGCTTATGAGTAGATGATGTGATCTCAACAAAACGCCTGTTGATGATCCTAATTACTTGCATCTACATCATGAGACGATGCAAAACAAATGAAATCAGTACATTGAACGTCCAAGTATGTAATATGGCCGAATAAAACAATGGTTGAACTTATGACTGAATTTAACTCAAGTGAAACAAGATATGAACAAGTAGTGAAAACCACTTGAACTTTACAATAAAATATGCATTAAAAGCAATATGAAAATAATAAAATTTACTCTGTTAGGGAGTTTTTCTAACTGACAACCATCACTATGAGTCTAGCGATGATACAACGTTCCACCCATGTTGTCAAGGTCATCCTATACTTTGTCGGGGTATAGGATGCTAACTATAACTATGGATCAATCCAATAAGTCTTCTTGAGGTAGTGAGGAATCACCCGAAAGTCGATATGATCCTATCCTACGCTGGCTACGTATTTTATGGAGGTTCGAGTTTAAAATGAACTCTTACCCACTTCGGTGTTCGATACTACTCCCAAAATAATCAGTATCAATATGCTCATAAAACATATGAATTGAGATATTACTCAAAAAGACCCTTTTTAAGGGATAACTAAACTTTCCTTTATCTGTCTGAAATACCTCTGAAAGGTCTTTATGCTTTTCTTGAAATAGTAGTTCTTTCTCAATGTAAAATAATACATTTGGGACCAGTAAAGTTCCCTTAAAACTCTTGAAATAACCTATATTTAGGTTGTAATCATGAAAACTATATCTGAAATCATATTATGATCTGATCATTGATGACTCGAAAAGTCATACAGCATAAACATTGACGTCATATCTAGATGACATATTGCTTAAACATTGATGATATAATCGACTGTCATATTAATCATGCATCTTAGTGTTGTGAGGCAGTGCTTAAATAACTCTTTCATAACATATATTTACTTCTATGCATATGACTTTAAACATGAGATAACTTACTTGAAATCATGCATAACCTGAAAATACTCAAAAGTAGCTTTCATAACTTCATAAATAATCTTGACACATGCTTGGAGAATCATAATCATATAATAAAACATATTGTTCATAGTAATTCATTATTATGCATGAGAAATCTTTCATAAAAATTCCAAGTTTTGTATAAAAATCATAGCTTGAAGAAGATTAGGGAAAACCCTAGATTTAAACTAATTCATCATATAATCAAAATAGTTTAGGCATGAAACCAAAAATAATATTCTAATTGAAGCCTTACATACCTGAAAGAACAAAGTTCTCGAAGAAAATTGAAGAAGAACTTGATTGGAAGCCTTGAAACCCTAGCTTTTGTCTTCCTTGCGATTTTCTTTTTGAGTTGGAAAGTTGAAAGCGTAGACTTAAAAGAAAATTGATTAATTGGTGGAATATATTCCCCTAATTGAAGTTAAATCATCATGGCTTGGGCTTAGGAAAAGTGAGAAAAGACAAAAGAAACCCCACTTAAAAAGCTGTCGAAAACCTTCAATCGGACCATCTACGGTTCGTGGTTTGATCTACGGACCTTAGATTCCATCAGTGAAATTCATATTGAAGTTTTAAGGGTAAAAAGTTCATTTTATGGACCCAAACCGTGACCCATAGAAGTTTCTACGACCCATAGATGGGTCCGTAGGAATTGGACCCCAAAATTTGACATTCAGTACTTTTTCACGAGTCAAGAGTACGGAAAAAGATCCAGTCAAGTACTATTCCCTCAAGTTACTTTCAATGGCCTCTTAGATTAATTTCATGTGGATCATAAAATAATTTATGGTTGATATTCATTTCAAATCTTACACTTTAATAGAAAAGCAAAAAATGGTAAAAGTAAAACTAATGGTATTCATTAAAATATTTTGTGATCCTTGACTCTTGAAAAAGTTTGTCGGCAAAATGTTAATAAATTTAAATTTAATTATTAAATATTTATGTATTTTTAAAAAATCATCTAATTAAGATGAATCTAATCATAAAATTAAACTATCTAATTCTATAAACTTCAAACAAGTATAAGAATATACAATAAGCTCTCGAGCACACCTATATTTATTAATCTTGTGGACGATGAATAACTTGTTATTTTCATGTTATATATATCATATTTTGGGAGTTTGAATTAGAAAAATAAAATTGAGTAGTGTTTTTTATAAGCACTTGCACTTAAAAGGAAGAAAATATTAATAAAAAAAAATCTAGTTAATTTTAATGGATACAGTTAGCTTTGACTTACCATTTTTGGTTCTTCTATTAAGTTTAAGATTTCAAATGAATCTCAACTATAAAATATTTTATGATCCACATGTCATTAATTTAAGAGGCCATTGAACATTACTTGAGGGAATAGTACTTGATTGAATATTTTTCCCAACAGTACTGGTCGTAGATATTTCTACGACTCGTAGAAGTGATTCATAGGTCACTGACTCAGAAAACTCTATTGTGGTAGTCTCTGGTAAAACTGTCATAACTTTTTACTTTAAAATTGAAATGAGGCAGACTTGGTGACGTTGGAAAGAAGACTCATAAACCTTTAATTGATAGGTCATAAGCCACCTAATTTATTATGTGTTGATATATATGATCTTTTGAAGTTGACCTATGTAGAATCTTATATTGAAACTTAATCGGTAAGGAAGCTTTCAACTCAACTTCGTGCTAGGGGATTCTTGTGACTTTAATTCATGTCCAAATATATTTCCATACTAAATAATTGACCTTAAAACTTAAGAACAATTTAAAAATCACCTGAAACTACCTTATACACAAATGAATAATGGTTCAGGCTTAGCTTAAAAAATTTTGGGGTGTTACAATATCTCCCCCTTGTGATCATTCGTCCTCGAAAACTGAGCATGGAAGGGAAATAAGTTACTCTTACTATCTTTCTGACTTCTAAACTTGCCTAATAACATAGGTGGAACTGATTCATACTAAGAATTTTGAAACTGGACTAAAGCACGCTTGACACGAAGCTCACATAAGATTTCAAGATTACATGACATGACATGAACTTTCTAAGAATCACAATATGAGCATCAAATCTCTCTCATCTATCATTACTCAACTACTACCATCATTATCACTATCACAACTGAAAAAGGACCACCAAGAGAGCTTAGAGAGAAAGACCAATAGCACGATTCATTCAAGAAATCTGGTATAAGACTATGCATGACTGAACATTATTTTGTTATCCATTGAAGGTAAATCATGAATTTGTGAGATTGAGAATACTATGAGACATGAGTGCTTATATGAATAGATTCGTATCATGAGGTTGATATTCATAACTTTATGAAGTAAGGTTGAGATCAATGGGCTAAAATATTCGCCTCTTATTCTGGGAACTGAGCATAGATGTGGATCTATTTGAATTGTATGAGCATAGGTCATGGACACAATTATGATATTAGAGGCATCAATCGGATGTTATAATGACAAAACTTTGATGAGTACACTAGAGTATAAATTGATTGATATATTACTTAAACTCTTTTTGAATACAACACTGTTTGATTTTTAACACTTAACTTGGTTCATCATCTTATCATCTCCCCCTTAGGTCTGAAGCCGATACTATAAAGCTATGGATCTATTCCATCTTCTCAAAACTAGTCTATATTCTCTTTACTCTAAAACGCAGGAAATACGATTATCAAGGCTACTGACTCTCCATGTGCATGTACTAAGATTCCTTATGGGACTTCTTTATTAAATGCTTCTCTGAACCCTTTTCCGTTTCTATAGAAGTCTTTCTGTAATCGTTACCCGCATTGGCTTATAACGCCGCTTAATCTAACTCTTAATAGACTCATTTGCCATTCTTAGCCCACTAATATTGTGCTTTTGAGTTCATATCTACCTATTAGGGGGAACTTGGACTGTACTTAAGAGGCTCATCATTAGACTATATATGAACCATTCGACCAAACTTTTAAGGGTAATAAAGAGTGCTTACATCAGCCTATTTCATATTGACAACCCAAATATACTATCTAGGAACACATAGAAAATCATAAACTTAATAAGAGCCTCATCTGATCACATTCGATCTCAAGTATCTCTCTTAATGCTCTTGTTAATCTAATGACTTAGCCATACTTTATTGCTCTCATTAAGGGTCGGAATACCACTCTTGTACCACTCACATTCGTTCCAAACTAACACCTTAACTCCTCACCTACTTTATGTCAAATATACTAAATCAGATCTCAAAACTAACATCATCACCCTCATGTTGCCATTCTTTTTATGACGACACTCGTCTCAAATTCAAGCTTAGTTTCTAGTACTAAACACGGATATCAATATAATTGCTCACATACTATACTAACTTACGACCACTAGATAAAATTAAAAAACACTCACCCACTAAGTGTTGGGTTCGAAAGTGATTAGGGCGTCATGCAGAAACTTACAATTGCAAATCAAGACGGTGATAAATTAGATGAGAAAAACTTATACTAAAAACATAATATTATTATATGGTTTATCCAATCGGCCTACATATGAAAAATTAATAAAAAGAAAATATTAAAACTGTTGAGAGAAAAATCTCCCCATAAACAAAACTCGTTATCGACTACATTATGGATGTTATTATGTTATGTTATGAGAATATAGATCTACAACTTATAGATCTCCAAACTTTTCGTCTAAGGAAAGAATAAACCAAATATGGAAGAAAATTATATTTTCCATTCAAGAAAAGTTAAAGCATTTATGGTGATACTTTGATTTTCCTTCAAGAGAAAAATAAATTCCAAATAAGGCAAGAAAATCAGAGAAAAACCCTAACACTAAGATCTCATGACAAGTAATCAATCTTTATCCCAGTCTACCTATTTACATATTAGCGTCACATTCCCTTTTACAACTTAAGTACTATTTAACATTCACTATACATCACTGTCTAATTAGTTCTATAGCCTCTGAATATCACGGGGTTCTCCCTTCAAATCATAAGCATATCTTAGATCTATCATCTCATGAGTACTCTGCTCTTCTATTCGATACTTATACATTGTCTTCACTAACACAATGACACATCGATATACACTCCCTTCTGGTTAAAGTATACTCTAATTCATCCTAACTAGTAACTATTAGTCTACCTTCTATCATGAAATCCACACAAGTTTACTCCTTAGCCTACACATACGGGAAAATATCACGCCCCGAGGCTACCCCCTGGACGTTAACATGGGACCTAGGATCACGAATGACCCCAAGCTAACCCTGAGCTGGCATATCATAAGCATACTAAAATATTACTGAATAAAATATACTATGCGGAAGCTTAAAACCATAATTAACTGAAAGATGGAGAATACTCAATACTAATCTTATTATATAAAAGACTATGAGTTTAATAACAACTGGAAGATCAAACTCAAAACTAAAGCTGAATCTAATACTATGTTTGAAATAAGCCTCTAATTGACTAGAGATGCTAGGACATGCCCCCATCTAACTCTAGCAAACACTAAAAACTGAAATGAAAAGACTAAATATAGAAACATGTATATTGTCCTCGAAATATGAGGACTCACCACTGAAGCTGTTGAAATGGAGATCGGGAGCTGATCTATGCGTGATCTGAATGCTGAGGACCTGAACCTACATAACAAGAAGATGTAGCGCAGAGTATCGTCAGTACTTGAAAGGTACTGAGCATACATGATAAGACAGAGCTGAACAACATATACATAACTGAATAAAGCATACTAATCAATGCTATAATCTGAACATGATGAAAATACTAAAATATACTGAATACTGAGCTAACTGAATGCAATGACCAGGTACATAACATGCTGAAACTGAATATTGAAAATGTAACTAGTAACCTGGTCAATACTCTAGAATTTGATTGTGGGAGCTACTATTTACCGATATAAAACTACATGAGCTAAATGTGGAGTCCGATGTATACGCCCCATTGAGAGGACCCAATATACCTTGCCAAGGGTATAGAGGCATGACTGGCGTGATCACTAAATGTAATGCCCACAGAGGGGACTTATAAACCTATGAGGGCACGTAGTTCTGGGACTATGAGGGTGATTGACCCTAGTCCAACTCGGTGTTAAGCCTACTCTCAATAGAATGTTTAAAATACCACATAACTGAAATAACTGGATAGCTCAAGATTTCTGACATGTTTACTGAAAATGCAACATTAATGTACTAATAATGAAACATTTGTAAACGGATGCATGTATATCTGTATAAACTAGCCTAGCAAGTGTAATTCATGAACTAAACGAATCAACACATCTAGGATTCTGAATTTCATGCAAGAACTAAGCAACAATGTTACGAAATCATGCTAATCTGATTTGGAGTATTCTAACAGCTAAAACCCAATAATTTCTACATTCAAGAAAACCCTAGGTCTAAGCAATATTTAGGGAATCAAGATTCTGACTGAAATCTAGGGACCTAATGGGTGAAAGGAACCCACTAGTGAAATCCCACATACCTGGCGACGAATTTCATGGAGAAATCTTTCGATTTCGGGGCTGGAACAGATGAAACCTTGCTGCGTTCTTGGACTAGGGCTGCTCGACTGCTTTCTCCTATTTTCATTCTAATTGGATAAATTTTGGAGAATGAGTTGACTAGGGTAAGTTCTAATTAAGTTACTAGGCTAAAATTGACCAAAACTACGTAGTTTAGGGGGTTAAACGACGTAGTTTAGGGGTCCAACGCATAGGAAAAAGACCAAACGACCCATGACTTAAAAGCTGTCGCGGCCAACCTACAGACTGACCGATGAACCGTGGACGGACCGACGGTCCGTTCTGGTCGGCCGTCGTTCGGCATCTGGGGCTGGAACTTGAGGGTCTGACCCACGGCCCTGGACCATGGACATTGACCGTAGGTCCTGGCGTGGGCTGACCCTTAGTGGGATTTTCTGGACTTTTCTGGGAGGGGTTGCAGGTGGCCATCCACAGACCCCCACCTACGGTCCGTGGGTGGTGCCCGTCGGTGGAACCTGCAATTTCTGAAATTTGCATTCTGGTCTGTCTAGGATACGGGGTATTACGGAAAAAGTCCTCATTAATAACTTATTGGGTGCAGGACTGCAACTACATACTTTACTTAATTACTATCCCCCACCTCTTAAGTTACTACACTTCCTTATGCATACGTCTAACTCTGGGAACTTCTACTATTACTAGCTCATAATATCGCAACGAATACTATCTTTAAGATGAAAATACTATTTAAGTTCTAAATTATGCTTCCCTCTTACAAGTTTTATCTGAGTCAAGGTTTTAAAGAAGAGAATATGAGAGTACATCTCACTTTGGCTCGAACGCACGATTCATATGAATAAGAGTGTATTCTTATGTATCAATACACTTAATGCACACTAACAAGCTTGTCTCAAGTCGTGTGCAATATCTTTGCTTTCTGAAGACTTTATCTAAGACTAACTCATTGATAATGATTTGGGCTTTGATATTTCAACCACCTTGAGTATGAGGGGTATCAAATGGATTTGAGAAACACATGAGTCTGAATAAGTTTCTTAGGGGAAAACTCTATCGCACGATCTAGAGTATGAAAGAAAGGAATTTTTTTTCTTAAATGTATATAGTCCCTCATTCATAGAAGTGGGTCCCTAACAACCATTAACAAGATCCTACTAACACGGATTCATAGACACCCTAGGACACTTGAACTATATACTCTGATACCAAGTTTGTCACGTTTTTGCTTTTTTTGCTAAAAACTTTTGAAAAAGTCTTCAAAGAGCCTTTGCATAGTTTACGAATTCTGCTTAGTAGGGACCTAAACACCTTGCCTTAATGGGGCCTTCTGGCAGTGGGAAAACAACCTTGTAAAGATATTGGGAGGAAGATTGCAAGAAAATGTTAAACAATTCGAATTTGAAATAAATATGCTTCACACCTCGCGGTGCTTACACCCTAAACATGGCCAGTACTCAAAACCCTTGTTGGTCCCAAGTGGACCCTTGACCAATCTAACTATGGTACATATTACTCAATAAGATATGTGGAAGTTTTAATACATGAACATTTAAAACATTTAAAGAACTATTAATACAATGTTTGAAAATACTTAATATAAATAGTAAGTGTTTAATAAAACATTTGAAACCATCTAACTCTACTTGTCCATGAAACCTCTACTACCTAAAGA
Source organism: Solanum etuberosum (assembly GCA_029582245.1). Lineage (NCBI taxonomy): Eukaryota > Viridiplantae > Streptophyta > Magnoliopsida > Solanales > Solanaceae > Solanum > Solanum etuberosum. The sequence goes on from JAJONR010014837.1 coordinate 12,874, forward strand.
TTGTTGTCGGGACAAGACCCACGACACCTCAAAACCCTACTACTATAAAACAATAAAAATAGAGTCCTCCAAAAGCAAAGAGGTCTCACCAGAAGCTGATGAGTAGATGATGTGATCTCAATGAAACGTCTATTGGTGATCCTAAGTACATGCATCTGCATTATGAAATGATGCAAGTCGAATGACATCAGTATATTGGATGTACGAGTATGTAATATGACTCAATAAAATAATGGTTGAAATAATATTTGAATATAACTCAAGTGAAACAAGATATGAAAAAGTAGTGAAAATCCTTTGTACTTAACAATAAAATATGCACTAAAAAAAATATGAAGATAATAAACTTTACATTGTTGGGTAACCGACAACCATCACTCTGAGCCTAACGATGATACAACGTTCCACGCACATTGTCAGGGCGATCCTATACTTTTCCGGGATATAGATGCTAATTATAGCGATCCTATACTTTTTCGGGATATAGATGCTAATTATAACTATGGATCCATCCTATAAACCCTTTTAAGGCAGTGAAGAGTTTTCCCAAAGTTAGTATGATCCTATCCTACACTGGTTACATAGTTTATGAGGCTTCAATTTTAAAATAAACTCTTACCCAATTAGTTGCTCGATACTACTTCCAAAATAATCAATATCAATATGCTCATATCACATCTGAGTTGAGATAATACTCAAAAAACCCCTCTTTAAGGGCTAACTAAACTTTATTTTATCTGTCTGAAATGTCTCTGAAAAATTCTTTATGCTTTTTTTGAAATAGTACTTTCTTTATCAATGTAAAAAATACATTTGAAACCACTAAAGTTCCCTTAAAACTCTTAAAAATAACATGTATTTAAGTTGTAATCATGAAAACTGTATCTGAAATCATATTTTGATCAGATCATTGATGACTCAGGAAGTCATATTGCATAAACATTGATGACATATCTGGATGCCATACTAACCATTGATGACATATCTAACTGTCATATTAATCATGAATTATAGTGTTGTGATGCAGTGCTCAAATATCTCTTTCATAAACATATCTTTACTTCTATGCATATGACTTTAAACATGAGATAACTTACTTGAAATCATGCATAACCTGGAAATACTCAAAATTAGCTTTCGTAACTTCATAAATAATCTTGACACATGTTTGGAGAATTATAATCATATAATAAAACATGTAGTTCATAGTAATTTATTGATATGCTTAAGAAATCTTTCATAAAAAATCCAACTTTTACATAAAAATCACAGCTTGAAGAAAATTGGGTAAAATCCTAAATTTAAACATAATTCATCATATAATCAAAATACTTTAGGCATGAGAGAAAAATGAATACTCTCATTGAAGTCTTACATACCTGGAAGAACAAAGTTCTTGAAAAAGCTTGCAAAAGAACTTGATTGGAAGCCTTGAAATCCTAGCTTGTGTCTTCCTTGCGGTCTTCTTTTTGAGTTGGGGAGTTGAGAGCGTAGAATTAAAAAAAATTGAGTACTGGGTGGAATATATTCCCCTAATTGAAGTTAAATCGTCATGGCTTGAGCTTAGAAAAAGTGAGAAAAGATTAAAGAAACCCCACTTAAAAAGCTGTTAAAAATCTTCTACGGGGCCATCTAAGGTTCGTGGTTTGATCTATGGAACATAGATTCCATCCGTGGAATTCATATTGAAGTTTTAAGGATAAAAAATTCATTCTACGGGCTCAAACTACGACCTGTAGATGAATTCGTAGGAATTGGACCCAAAAATTTGATACTCAGTACTTTTTTCATGAGTCAAAAGTACGGTTCGTAGCTCTTTCTACGACTTGTAGAAGTGATTCGTAGGTCACTGACTCAGAAAACTCTCCTATGGTAGTCTTTGGTAAAATAGTTATAACGTTTTACACCAAACCCAAATTGAGGCAAACTTGGTGGCGTTGAAAAGAGGACTCATAGAACTTTAATTTGATAGGTCATGGACCACCTAATTAATTATGTGCGGAGAGATATGATCGTTTGAAGTTGACATAAGTAGAATCTTATATCGAAACTTAATCGGTAAGGAAGCTTTCAACTCAACTTTGTGCTAGGGGATTCTTGTGACCTTAATTCATGTCTAAATATATTTATTTCTACACTAAATAATGACCTTAACACCTAAGAAAAATTTTAAAATCACCAGATACGAACTTATACATAAATGAAGAATGGTTCGAGTCTTAGCTTAGAAATTTTTGGGGTGTTAGAGGTGATCTGTGTACATTGAAGTGTTGTTATTCGTGATATTTTCTATATGAAATGTGAACTTCTAGGTTGGACTGTTTCTGTGCAGTTGTAGTTGTGGAGATTTAGTTTGTGTGTTAGGAGTACCTGTATTCTTTATTGCTTTACTTTGAGTTTAGTGGTTTGCTTGTTGAGTACCATGTTGTTTGGTATTCATTCCCTTGCTTCTATACTTGTATAGGTTACGGACTCGGATCATCGTGATTACTTCTTCTTCCCTTCTACTTCCGAGGCTTGTTGTGGAGAGTTAGCGAGGTAGTTGCTCGTCTCTTCGGCGGACTCCTCTTACTCTTTATTTATTATCTTGTTCTATTCTAGAAACAAAGATATTGAGACTTGTATTTTCTTTCGAATCAGTTGTAATATATTAGAGGTTTGTATTGATACCATTTTTTTGAGGTAGGGGGTCGAATATAGCTTCGATTAGCTTTTAAATATTTGACTAAATGATTTTTGATATAGTTCTTGTTCTGTAGTGGTCTTGCGGATTATTTCATTTACGTCGTCATTTATTTTTCTTAGATGTTTTATATCTTCGGTTCTGAAGTATAATTCTAGGTGTAGTCTTACTAAGCTTTGTAGCGTATCTATTTCTTGTTTTATTTCGATCCACTGTTGTAAATATTCTTGGATTATCATTTTATATTTTGGAATGTTTTTGTGTAATGTTCTTCCTTTAATATTTCGAGTTTCTTTATTTCTTCAATATTATTTTTGATATATTCCAGATATACCATATCCTGGGTGATTATGTAGCCTTTTATATTTTCACATATAAGTATTTTACATATTT
>JAJONR010014838.1:0-15451 GCA_029582245.1 Solanum etuberosum
CCCCCCCCCCCCCCCCCCCCCCCCCCCCCCCCCCCCCCCCCCCCCCCCCCCCCCCCCCCCCCCCCCCCCCCCCCCCCCCCCCCCCCCCCCCCCCCCCCCCCCCCCCCCCCCCCCCCCCGAGCATGAAACAGTATGCCAACGGATGTTTTGTGACTATTGACAATGTGGAATTGAAACTTTTATGTCCTTTTGTGTCTCATTGACGATGTTTACATACACGTGGGACTTTTTTGGTGTTTATATTTAATGCTGAGGTTTCTAATGTATGACAAAATTGCATTAAGACAATCGATAACGTAGGCCTCAAAGAGACGAAAGACATCAGGATGATAGACTACCTGCTGAAGACGATCCATGGTTCTCAGAGCCCTAGAAAATTCAAAATAGAATGTTCCCTTCTGACCCTTTGTTGAATAAGGACTGTCTTCCTCAGAATAACCTGTCAACACAAGTTCATTTGAGAAATGAAGAGGCCAGAAGAAGAACCAACTTTACAGCATCATCAAGAAGGAGCACTGAAGAAACCCAAGCTGATTTGACAAGGGTGAAGATGTTACCTGAATGGGTACTGAAACTGCTATGCCACCATGCACCCCTCCAGTCATTCTGGGCAGATGTATCATTTCCTAAGAACAAAAAAAATAAGGGAAAGTACAAACAGACTCGAGTCAAAAGTCGCATGTCAAGAATGTTGTGTCCTGCTTATAGAATATAGCAGAAACAAGATCGCCAAAATCACAAGAATGAAGTGCATGCATATCATAGTCGAAGAAGACATGATGCCAAACATGTGTGCGTTAAAGTCCTCTTTCTTAAGAGACCACTTCTGAGTCAACAAGCAGGGACTAGGATGAATTCAAGGTTCTCTTCCTTCAACCTCGCTTAGACCTAATATGTCTATTTGATCATCCAACTGATATTACATTTCCACCATGGTAACAACAAGGTAGACTGTGATATTACATTCCCACCAGGGAAGCAACCAGATTTAGAAATACGATCTGATATTTTTTTCTATCGTTCAAATTATATGCTATATATGTAATTCATTAAAAATATAATTTCTTTTTTAGTTGCATCTCACAGAACAGACACCAAGTCTTTAGGTGCATGGTAAGTGTCAAATGAAATAAAAGAGAACAAAACAACAACCAAGAAACAACCTAAATGGTTACTGTTATAGATCCGCAAAAATGAACCACATGAATTAAGGTCAGCTGTAAATTTTGTAACCTCAGTACTTGCATCAGTCAAATTTTTCTTTCTATTCCTTTTTTCCGTTTGCTTCTATCCCCATTTACGAAGGACAATCAAGATCCAAGTATTAATTGATAGGTGATCAGTATAATACTCTAGTACACGTTCCAGAGTTTGAGTGCCAATAACTCGAATGGCATTCTTACCTGTAGAACTAACCCCATCCAAATTCATACAGTGTGGGCTCCAAGCATATAAATCGACTAGATGACCAAATCTGTTGACAATGTGAACATAGTAAAGATAAGTTGGAGAATTCTGTAAGTGTTTATGAAACAAGATAATAGTGTATCCAAATTTACCTGTCTCCCCCATTACCATCTCTGTTGTCGACTGGGTTTCCACCATACAATCTGCCAGGGATAGCATTTCCAATTGAGAAGTGCATGATATCGACTTCGTGCCCACGACAATTTTTTTTGTTGCATGCATCAGGTGATTGCTTACACCCACCCATCTATTCCGACAAATTTAATCCACATTTTAGGCAATAAAGGATACCAAACAGAAACACAAGAAATTAGCTGTATTTTCCTTTTCTGGATAGACATTTACTGCAGTTAGCATAACCCGTAAATAAACGAGCACAACTTACACTATGATATGTGGCACTCTCACCAACTTGAAACATCAGTGCAACAGATGGGCAATTATTGTCATTTCTGCATCATTAAAAAGAGATCCTAAGTATGGTGGCATGAAATAAACAATATACCATAATTAAGTTGATAACATGTTACATCTGTTGTACAAGCACCATATAAAAAAATATGAAGTCAGTAACTCAGACATAAAATATAGAGGGTTAACAATCACAAAATATAGAGAGTTACCCACTCATGTAACACAGCGGAACTTGTGATGAAAGTATGAAACAAGTCAGAGCAGTTTCAATCCCCAGGATGTGCATATCTGAGACCTCAGTTTAATAGAGAGGAAGAAATTAAAGGTGCATGCTTTTTGGTCAAATAATTTATGTAGGATGATAACATGTATTTTCCATGCATTGCATTTCTATGTAGAAATGCAGACACCTCTTTAAGCAGTTTTACAAGTTTCAATTACCTTGGCCAAACTACATGCACTTCATCCCACAAAGAAGAAAGTTATTCAATAAAAAACAAAACCTTCCATTTAAGAATAAAAAGTATATACCGCGTGCACATAGTTTTAAGACGTGAATGACCAGGGTTGACGAAAGATAAGGAAAGAAAGTACTCATGAAGGTTCTGCAATATTTGAATTGGCTGAAAGTATTATTAAAATGATTGTTAAAAGGTGTAAGGAAGATTCACATAACATCAAAACTAGGATGACTTGAGCAAGGAAAGAAGAAGCCGAGCTTAAACTGATTAGGTAACTGCCCATATTTACATACTTAGAATGACGCATTGTACATATTTAATGTGTCACTAATTATAGGCTATAAGCATGAACTAAAAACAACCGCCAAAAAGAGGAGAAGATTCAAGTATTTGAGTTTACGAGACCTAGAAGAGGTCTATGTATGGATTTAGCAGTTGGATTCATCATCACTTTTCTTTTAGATAAGTAGGATTCATGAGAAAATGACCAAAATGGTCCTTAATGTATAGGTAATGTTTTATTTTGGTCCTTAATGTATTTCACTTGATTGAAATGGTCCTTAGTGTATAATAAATGTGTTTATTTTAGTCCTTAATATATTTTACTTGATTGAAATGATCCTTAACGTATAACAAAAGATCATTTTGGTCCTTTATCCTAAACTTAACAGATTTTTTTTTAAAAAAATGTTAAATTTAATTATGGACCCCACGTAGCTAACAAATTCACCATTGATGTTTTCTTTGTTAGCTTCAAAGAAAAATCTCATGAAATGTAACACTATTTTCTGTACTTTCCCTAACAAAATTTATTAGTATTTTCTCTTGCTTAAAACTGAAATGGGTATTATGTTAATACGTAGAATAATGTTTTTAAAAGGAGAAAATAGTAAATTTTGTTGGAGAAACTAGAGAAAATGGTGTTACATTTTATGGAGTTGTTTCTTTGAAGCTAACAAAAATGACAATAGTGGTAAATTTTGTTAGCCACATAGGATCTATAATAAAATTTAACACTTTTTTAAAAATAAATCTATTAGGTTTAGGGGAAAAGACCAAAATGAATCCCTTTTGTCATACATTAGGGACCATTTCAATCGAGTGAAATATATTAAGGACCAAAATGAAAACTTTTGTTATATATTAAGGACCATTTCAATCAAGTGAAATACATTAAGGATCAAAATAAAGCATTACTTGTATATTAAGGACTATTTTGGTCGTAAGTAGTACAGGCACGAGTGTCAATATGCGGTTAATAGATGTATAATATATTTGGTGTGTGTACAAACTTCAAAATCGAAACTTAAAACCTAGTCAAACTATTGTTGTCGGCCATATTTGTAATCCATACATCCCAGGTGAACTAGCCGAATCCGGTATGCTTACCATACGGACACCTACACCCACACCCAAGTCAAGTAAGATTGAAACAGGTGGTTGGGCAAGTTGAATGATCTATGTGAAATAGGGAAGAAGTTTGTCATTAGTTTTATATTTATATCTATAGATATCCTATAAAGAGGGAGGGCAATTTATATCTTCTTGATGCCCCAAAACTTTCGTAAAAGGTCCTAAAAAAAGGGAGCAACGTAACATGAAAAGTTCTTTAAGGACTGAAAACAAAAACATAGTGATTCAACTTCCTAACATCAATGAAAACCATAAATGTCGGATGTAAAAAAAGAAAAAAATCCCAACATGCCTTCAGACATCAATTTTCCAGTGGTTCTTTTTTTGGATAATGAAGTAATCCAGTGAGTGAGAATTCTGATACAAAAACCATCTCTTGCATTTGTGACAAATCAAAAGATCAAATAAGTCACCATCATATTTCATAACAACAGTTACAGAAGATAGTAGCCATGAGTAATGACTTCAGGGTGATTAGGCATGAGCACATAATGACTTATTGAGAAAATGCATGAGTCTTTATACCAAAAAAGGAGACAAAGATCATGCACACTTTTCCTTTTTGTACAAAACATACCAATAGTCTTTATTCTACAGTCCTTCAACTCTATATAGCAATATCCATAACATCATTTGAGACAATGATTATGTGATAAAAGTATACCAGCACAGATAGAAATGATCTGCTAGGGCACATGCCTGCAGTAATTGTTGACTGACCGTGATGGAAGGCTCTTCGACAATGTTAAAGAAATCATAATGTTTCCCCCACTCCACCCTTGAAAGGTAGTATAGTATACCTAGATTTTTAGCCTATGTAAGTTAATATTAGTCAAATCGTTTTTAGAAGTAAATAAAGCCCATTTTCCATGCATCACCTCATCTTACAACCTTCCACTTTGGACCACGGTTTTCAGGAAATCTTATTTTGTTACATGGTACAAATATTACTGAGAACAATGCTCCTTATGTCTACTCACTAATACCACTTGAATGCTACCTTGAATTTATTTGGGCAAATGTCAAGTACTGTCAACTCTTTGGCTCTCGCATCTTGTTCTCTTGTCTTTATCCTAAACATTCCCTCATGCTAATACACTAGTCTTTTTCTATTCGTTTTAGTTCATTTCAAACTTTACTAGACCTAAGAAAATCTTCCCCACTAAAGAATTGAGGCACTTAAGCTCAATCCAGTGCGACTTTCTTTTCTTTTTTTATTATTTTAAAAGTTCATCTCTAACTCCCAAATCCGGCTTCCCTTCTTCCCAACCACAACTAGGGAATAGTGCACATCCTTGCAAACAAAGCCTTACATGTCAATATTGAATAACCCTCAAAATTCAGGTAGAAAACAACTTAAACCTGACAGATCCTGCATTTTTTTAAGAGACAGCACAGAGGATATAGCTCATGAGATGAGGATTGCCCAAGACCGTATAAGGAGACAAGAACCTATTCCCTCAACCAGTGTGGGACAATGTAATAGAGGTGAATGAGGAAGTAAGGGGACGATTATATGACATCTTTATGATGCATGAATAGGGAAAGGAGGAGGGAGGCACCCTGTTCATGCAATGTCATTTCTACAGCCGTACAGACGGAAATATGTTTTGCTCTTATTCCTAATTAGTTTGACTTTGGCAATTTTCGTTTATCTGTTTCCTAATTGATTTACAATTTCATTGAGTTTAATTTATTTTTAAGGAGTTTGTTGAACAAAAAGAATTCATAGTACGCCTTTTTTCCTAAAAATAGAGCAAGCTAAAAGATATAATAAAATCATTGAACTTCTAATTATGGAGTTTACCCGCTCGCTATCGAGTTTTATAGTAGAGCCATTTTTATTTTTATGTTTGCTTTATTAGCAACACACTCTAGGTTTTGCTTGGTTTTCCCATGATATACTAGTCTTTGAGATGAATTGAAGTAGATGTCTTCCTCCCGCACTCCTACTTAAATTTCCTAAAGTATGAGAGAATACATGAGAATTCACTTTCAACTGAACCACCTATCATTTGCACCTTGGAAATTGTTCCTTCATCTGTCTCATACTTCCAATAACAGGTTATCACACTGCTAAAGCTGCAATCTTTGAAACGAAAGTTCCATATAATTCATAATATGCATTTCAAATGCCTCGATTTGCAGGAAATGATTTCTATTACACTTATCCCCAGAATAAATGTAAGATATCAGATATAGGATATTTATATTCTTCTTAGCACCCTTTCTTTAGAAGAAATCTATTAGAATAAATTACAAAAAATTGTTTTTCAAGTGTCTTTCAGCAAAAAATTCTATATTGGTAAGTCTCTCAAACCTAAGGAGTAGCATTGCATAGATTCACCGACATCAAAAGAAAGGTAACTTCAAATTTCTAAAGAAGCATGAAATCCCTTTAGGATTTAGCATCTTAAACAAAGAAACGAAAAACTACACCACCAAGCAGTTTTTGCTGTCTGATGGCAGCAATGATGTTACCTCAAAACCAAATAAGGTATGTAATTAGTAATCAATTTTCCAATAAGCAACAGTCTAAAAACAGTAATGATTCCAGCACAAGAATCACACTGTGGTCACTAATTAAATCCCACAAGTAACATATTCTCCATCTACTTGCAATTGAAAAAAAAGATAAAGTAATTATTGAGAGCATTTACTCACCCTTTCTTGTATACATATTCTCCATCTACTTGCAACAAAAAGTAGACATCTTTGCCATCGTGCAAAGCCTAATCAAAATCAAGTAAGTAACCCAAGAAAACAAATCAAGGAAATCATGAAGAAGAATCGAATGATACCTTAACGGTCATCTTTCCCCCTTTGTATTCATGGTCATGATCTGGGTCAAGAGCAGGAAGGAGAGAAAACTCAAATCCTTCAATATTGTCCCAATCATCGGCGTGTCCATCAAGGGTTACGACTCCAGGCCTGAACTCCGCAGAAATACGGGATTCTTCGTCGGTTTCGCAATGCCAGTTGCCGGATTCTTGATGGGAAGAGACGAATTGGATCCCAATTGAGAATAATAAGAAGAGTGATAGGAACAGGGGTTGCTCCATTTTGGTGGAAATAGAAGATTGTGTGTGTGTTAGTGGGGTTTTGGATAAATCAAGAGTTGACTCGACTCAGTAGAGCCGGCTGCCATGGAGGAAGATGAACGTTAATTTAGAGTAGTACAAAGGGACAAAATATTCAATGTTTGTACTACATCTGTTTTTTCTCGGATCTTTCCTTTTAATAATTTTCTTATTTGTTACTACATATTAAAAAAATTATAAATAAGCAGATAATTTTATTAATTTATGTTTTAAATTTTTTTTTTGAAATTTTACAAATAAATGTAAACACTTTAAAAAAGAATTAATTGCAAGGATAATATAGGAATAATTTAATTAATGTTTTCTTGATCTTGATCTAGTAAAGTGGATAATTAATATGAGACAATTATTTTTAGTAAGATGATCAACTAATATGAGACACAGAGAATTCTCCCTCTGTCATTAATTACTTGTCCACTTTTGAATTGACACACCAATTAAGAAAATAATTATTGACATAATGAGTTAACATTTTACCATATTAATTATGAAGCAGATGAATTAAAAACTTAAGATTTTCAAAAAGTTCTACCTTTTTTCAAAATAATTAATTAAGGGTATAATAGGTAAAAAAAAATCGCGGTGTTTGATACCTGGTGGCATTTCTGCCTTCAACATCAAAGGATGCAATTCTTCCTCTCCTTTTTTTTTTCTCCTTTCCTTTTCTATTATACATTTTATGCAAAAACTTGATTAAGAATTTACCCCCAATTTTTATAAAACATTTTTTGGTTGAAAAACAGTTTTTGCAAAAGAATAGATAACCAACTCATTTACAGGCTCCAGGGAACATATTTAACGAATTACGGGCCAAGCACCAAATGATTTGGGCTTTAACTAAAATGGCCCATGATCTATCATAAGGCCCACATCAATGATGACAGTGGGCCCATTTAGCACCAAAGGGCCTTTGTTTGCTTCCGATGGATACAGATCCCTTTTCATCCGGGGAGAAAAACAGATGGGTAACCGGCCCAATCATAAGACAATTCATGGGGCCCATAAAGCAAAAGAATCTTTTCTCCTTTTCCTTTATTTGGTGCTAAATGGAGTCACAAAGGGCAAAAAAGTACCTAAAATGACGTAATTAAAAATATAAAAAAAATCAGTCAAGTACATGTCATGTTGAAAAGACATATGAGGTAACGTACTTGAAATCAAAGAGTAAATCTGGCGGTGGTAAGATGACGTTGGAAAAAAGATCAGACGGCCAAGAATGACTAAAATTTTAGCATAATCCCGCGGGGGGCACGGGAGCTTTATTAGTAAGAGAGAGAGAGAGAGATGGGACATGTCTCTGTGAGTAACTCTGAGTTAAAAAAACAGTGTTTACGTATTCTTTTCGTCTCAATTTATCTGATTCCAATTTTTAAAAATAATTATAATTTGTATTTTAAAATAAGTCATGAATATTTACATAGATATAAATCATTTGGTAAAATAAATATTTTAAAGTATTTTTTTTAAAAAATAAATATATTTTTGTTTTTCATGTTTTTACATGCCACATGCATGTAGTACGGTTAAGATTTGAGAGGTCTTTTGACTTCTTCACAGTTTTACGTTGAATTACTATTTATTTTTTTCCTTTCACTTGGCTTTGATATTGAGTAGACACTCATCGGTCATCTCCATATGACCTATAAGTGATGAGTTCGAGTTATTTGGCTTTTAATTGTTAATATTTGCATCTAGGCAAAGTTGTACTTGTATATATACTTATACTCCCTCCGTTTCAAAAAAGAGTGGTCTAATTTAATTTGGCATGAAGTTTAAGAAAATAAAGAAGACTTTTGAATTTTGAGGTCCTAAATTAAAATTATGTCAAATGTATAAAATTGTTCTTTAATCTTGTGGAATTAAACATGCCACGTGGAAAGTTGAAAGTAAAATGTTACCAAAAAAGGAAAGATGTCATTCTTTTTTAAACAAATTAAAAAGGAAAGAAGGTCATTCTTTTTGAAACGGATGGAGTATAAAATAGGGGAACTTTCACGAATAGTCACTATAATAAACTTAATTATACTCCATAGTTATACTTTGCATATTTACGGGCTGTAGCTACAGTTTAAGCTGTCTCGTTTGTATAATTTGCGGGTACATTTGTATAATTCAGTTTTTTTTGTATAAACTCGAAATAACGAATTTATACCATTACAAACATCTGAAGTGTAAGCAGTAACACAACTTATATTATACAAATTCTGAATTATACATACGCGCGAATTATACAAAACTAAAAAATTGAGCCGCATAATTATAGCTTAAAGTAGGTCGCGAATTGTAATTAAGACAAACTATAACTATGTTAACTAATTAACTACGTGTAATTTTCCCTATAAAATATCACCTCCATCCCTATTTTTTTTTTTTTTAATCTTACATTACTTATGGACTCTCAACTTTTATTTTTTTCATATATCACCTCAAAATATACTATTATAATTTATATCTTACATTAGTTATAAATTGAAGTTTGAGAGTCCATAGACCATAAGATAAAAAAAAAACTTGTCTAATAATTGCTATATTAAGATATTTTTGTATTTTCACATTCATGTTCTTGGTAAAAAAGAAATATTCACCTTGCAAAACTTTGCTTGAAATTACAGAAAGAGAGGATACATGTCTGCTTTAGATGAAAGGAGGTACTACTAGACAAAACTAATAACAAGATTAGATTAAAAGGAATACATAGAAAATGGATCCAATATTATATCTACCTTAATTAGCATGTACAAAAATACACACTCATGAGACTTTTCTAATTGTCTATTATTATCATTATTTCAAGTTTTTGCATTGCCACATCCTGGACCTCCTAGTGTGAGCACCACTCCTTCAAGTTCACTTCTTTTCTGTGTATCCTTCTCTAGTTGATGAGATGATCTCATCACTGATGATGTTGATCTTCTAATTGGTACTTTACCTATGTTCTGTCGTCCGAGTTCTGGAACTTGCATTTGCACCAACTGCTGAGGTTGCCTTCGACAACCCAGATTTATATGATTCGCGTGTGCGTTTGCATAGTTGACACCATGGTGTCCTGAAGAGGGTGAAGGATTCTGACCGAGGACGGGTCCTCGTGGTACTAGGTCAGGTGCCTTTTTTATAAGAAGAATCAAATGGATGATGAGTTTGAGGCACTAATTGACATTTTGGTTAAATTGAATGGTATATGAGCTTACCGGAGCAAACAGAACACCTCGAAAGATCTTTCCATTAACAATGGCAGTCATTAGATAACCAGAGTCAAATGCTCCATCGACTTTTCCCCGGATCTCAGCTCCAATCTGAGTAGTACATTATATATAGAGACATTAGGTTCTTATTCAACATAAAAGTTGGAAAATGCTACAATGAACAGTAAATGACTTAACAAAATTTTGCTAACGCGTACCAAGTTGTGGAATCGTCCAGGCTCTAAGGATTGGCATTGCACTTCCTGCTTATCCATAAGAACGGCGGGTACATGTCCTGATGAGTTTGACGGATTTGGTTGTTCTCGAAATAATTGCAAATCATGAGGATTCCTTGCTATGACATTCCTCGGGTTTGGTTGGCAATTGTTAGGGATCAAATGTTGCTGCCTTGCGAAAGGAAACCGATCTGATGCAGTTCCAGAACCAGAGACTGGCTTAATAGTACTCATTTCTACATCGGATTGGGACGGAGGAGAACAACGTTGAGATAGAGAAGGAGACTGATCTTCATCTTGATCTGACTCCAGATTAAATATGTGTGAATTGTGACTCATTCTTCTCCTCTTTGGATGCAATGTGTCTTCCAAAATACATGAGAGTTATAAGTTAGTCATGCTTAGTTCATTTCTTGAAACTACCCGCTGCTAACATGACAAAATCATTTCCTCCCCTCCCAGAACTAAATCGAAAAGCTGCTTTAGATACGAATTCAAGTTCTTGAGATCCCGTTGCTTGTATATCTTCCTTCTGTCCCCTACATATAGCTTCCTGCCAGATCAATTTATACGAATCAGAAAAGTAATCTTTAATTGTTTAATTTCACGAGAGAGGAGTCAAGATTTCGGTCTATTATACCGAGCTATTGTCTCTTTCTCTCAGAAATCTTTTCTTATCATAATGACTTGTATTTCCAGAAACTCTGCCACCAGACAAGCTGCTAGTCCCATTAGGATATTCTACTCCAAACTGCAAGATAAGTAACTCATTGAGCGGGCGCTCATCCTCACCACAACTGCAAGGTTGAAGAAACAAAATTTAATGATATAAAATTAAGTAGGATTAAACAGGAAAGAATGGATTACAAACTCACCCTCCATAGATTACAATATCTGTGTTCCGGGAAGCAGCAGTATGAGAAAATCGCCCCTGTGGTTTTGGACCCAGTACATCAAGCTGAGTCCATGAAGAATTTATCACATCAAGAACCCAAACATCATTGTAGTATTTCTTGTCTCCAACTCCACCAATCACATATACCTGTAGAACATCGAATTTCAACATCATTCTCCAGAGGATTGCTCAATGAAAAATAAAGCTTTACTCCATTTGCATTACATACTAAAAATAAAGAGCCTAATTACTCAAAGGCTAAAGCATCAGTTACTTGCCTTTGACCCAAAATTCACAGAGGCATGACCGGCTCGAGCACCAGGCGACGGTCCAAGAACATCCAGCTGGTAAGAAAGAGAACTAATTGTCATCTAACATAATCTTTAGACAATATTTGCTCTACATCCAGACTGAATCAAGAAGAAGACTGAAGCTAGTACCTTTGACCACATTAGTGTATCCATATCAAGCACATCAACATCACCTTGATATCGGTCACCACAATCTCCGCCATATATATAAAGCCTATTACCAATCGCAACAGTACTGTGGCTATCCCTAGGAACAGGCATTTCACCCCTCACTTCAGGAGACGACCACCTCATAGTTTTGAGGTCCAAAACATGTAAATCATTCAAATAGTTTGCCTCGCCTTCACCACTACCACCAAAGATCACTAATTTATCACCACCAACGAGAGTAGCCGTGTGACTTTCACGCGGTGAAGGTGGATTGCCTTGACATTCGAGTTGAGTCCATTCTTGGCTCCTGACATCCAATACATGAATATCATTGACCTTCCTTGAGCCATTTGTACCCCCAAATACCACCATCCTGTGGCCAACAAGAACAGCACTGTGGCTATCTCTTGGCCCCGGTCCTTGCCCTGTTGTCACAAGAATGCTCCAAGCCATTGCCTCAAGATTTAGTACAAGTACATCACTAAAATGTAAACCCCCGCGACATCCCTGAAACAGAGAAAGACAATTAATTGAGGTATATTGAACTACTAGAATATATCAACCATTTCACACATAAATTTGTCTATAAACATATTAACACTGCTCTGGATTACTTTCAAAACAGGACCCATTGTAAAGCTGTCTTTTTGATGAACATTAACAGATTAAGTTTCACCTTACCATAAACTGTTTTGTTTTAGGCAACATTTAAAAATCCCAAACAACCATTCAAGAACAGTGGGAAAAGAAAAAGAAATAGCATGATCCTCCTGTTCATATGGACTATATATGGTGACAAGAAGAATGGTATATATATATAAAAAAAACTGGTGACAAGTCGAACATCATCCCCACCAAACAATGAATTTTTTTCTTGAGTTCTTTAAATTTTGAGTTACATCTTTAAAAAAAACTTCTTTTTGTTTTGCAAAAACAGATCAGGCACTCAATAAGAGAACTTCATAAAAAAGGCCACCCAAATATAAGAAAGATTCACCTTAGTACATGTTTGGTCATGAAAAAACTAAACTTAGATGCAAAAGCTTATTTGTCCTTGAATCAACAAATTCACTCAAAATCGCTTTTTCTAAGGTTGAAAGCGAAATATAAAAAGTGCAGAACAGACAAAACCTTAAGCAAAACATGCATTTATTTCTCCTTAAGAAAAAACCATGCATCACTCAGCATTTACAGTAGCTGATTTATATATAGAGTCATAATAGTTACAAAAACATGAAGAAACAAAGAGATACATACTACTAATATATATATATATATATATATATATATATATATATATATAGGAAAAATAAAGTACAACTTCAGAAAGAGTAGTTTCTAATAACCAAAAATAACTACACAGTAACATGAAGCAATGACAAAACTAAACTCCCATTTCTTGAATAGGAAAAAAATATACAGTTCCAACCAATATTTCTCAACAAAAAAAAAAAAAAAAATAGTTTTAACTTACCCCAAAAACATAGACAAATCCATTAGAGTTACAAGAAGAATGACCCCATCTCTCAGAAGGATGAACACCCATCACCTTTGGATATAACCACATTGGCTTCTTCTTCTGTGATGATACTGATACTTCACCACCTAAAGATCCCATTTTTATTTTAATTTTTTGCTCTGTCTTCTTAAATTAATAAAGTTGAAGAACTCAAAATGTTGTTGAAAGAAAAAAGATTTAAAAGAAAAAAAGGGAAAAGGGGTAGTGTGTGGGGGGGGGGAGGGGGTGAGGTAGTACTAGTACTAGTAGTAGTAATTAAGGGTCAAAGAGGACATGAACAAGGCAAGTGACATATCAACTATCAATGTCACATAGACATGAAAAGATGGGCGCTTTCACGTCCAAATCACTGTGACACCAACAATAACAGGGGGGGGGGGTGAGTGAGTGAATTGAAAAGAATATTTATTAGTATTAATAATCAGTAAAGAAAATTACTCAGTTTTTTACTATTTACACCTACTACCTACCTATATTGAGAGATGAATGAATCTTTCTGTTTGTTGTTTTCCATGTCTATTGCTTATATTGTTTATTACTTGTGCTCTCTTTACTTTTTCACTTGTCTAACTCTAAATGATGGAGTTTTTGGGGCATTGCTTTGTGGGAAATGATGCCAACCTCATCTTAAAAAATTGAAACATATGACAATGCTAACATCTCTATTTCCATCTCAAATAAGTTAGCAATTGGTAATATGATTCCTTATGCACGGTCATAAAAATATTTTTTGACGCACGTTTCAAAATTATTGAATTGTTGTGACATTTTTTATATTTCAAATTAATTTAATTGTTCAATTTTTAAGATTATTTTTATAATTTTCTTATATTTTTACCCTTTAATTGAATTTTCTATGTAATGAATTCAAGAAACTTTAATTGCTTCGAATTATTCTAAAGATTAATTTGATAGTAATTAATAAGGACAAAAATATAAAGTAATGTTTAATTTATGTCGTAAATCTTTTTTTTTAAGGGATGTGAAACACTCTCACAATTTAATTATATTAAAATTGAGTAAGTAAAATTTTTATTGACATTAGTGAAAAGATTATTTTTGATATAACGAGGATATGTTTCATTTTTGTTTGTTGGTGAAGAAGATAATCTTGGGATTGATGGTTGCCAAGTTTTTGATGTAAACTCAATTCTCAAGGTAGGTGTTAGTGAAGTGGATCTAAGAGAAAATGTCCCTTCTCAAGGTGTTTTTGGCAAACTTTGGACTTTGTGCTCTTAATAAGTACACTACTAATTCTTTCTTTTGTTTTGGGAAATGGGAAGGGTGCTCTTCCCCCTCAAAAGTTCGCAAATTTTTTCTCTATTTTTACATCTTTTACACTTCTCTTTATTCGAGTACTAACTTTTATAGATTCTTTTTAAATTAAGTGATATTTTTAATTTTAATATTCTTTAAAAAATCAGTAAAAAAAATTAAATAGTAAAAATTTTATTAACTTATTCCTAATTAATTAAATATCTTGAAGAAATAAGTGTTTTTTAATAATGTAAGACTATTTATTAAAATGAAATTAATTTTAAAAGAATAAAATTAATTCCATCTTAAAATGCTACTACTACATGTTTTAAAGAAAATAAAAAAATTAAAACATCACTTTATTTTAAAATTGGTAGATTACCTAGCTATTACTACTTGCTAGAAGTAATAAATTCTAAACTTTCTTAGTTAAAAATACAAGTCTCCACCAAAAGACGTCATAATACGTATAAATATAATTGTTTTCTTTTTCTTTCTTACTTTATGATAAAGAGATTCTCATTGTAGAATTACTTGAAACCTTCGCTCCAATCTCAGGCATTTCGTCATTGAATTTACACTCTAAATATTTAATTAATTTTGATCTTCCTCAACTGAACTATGTCATTTGGAAATTACACACTAATCATATGGCATCTTACATTGAATTTATCGTGTCAATATATTTATAATCAAGATAAATTAAAATGGACTAAGAGTTAATCCTTGAAATTGCAATCTCATGTTCAAGTCTCTACACATTGTGTTTACCCGAGTCTTCATGCATATCTGTAATTGTCCTAGTATATTATATAGTACACCTCTAACCTTCGAAACTCTCTATAGACCTCTCTCGAAATTTTATTGCATATATTTTTTAGGTTGATGATATTGGAACATCACGAGTCAGTTTAGTTATTTAGTCGTATTAAGTTTGAGCAGTCCCTATCCCTATTTATTTAGGATTAAGTTTCAGCAGTTATTGTCTAGATAGGTTTTATTACTTCAGTTCGTTTAGGAGTCTTTCCACTGTAATTCTATTTAA
>JAJONR010014839.1:0-16214 GCA_029582245.1 Solanum etuberosum
TAAGAAATATGATTTTTTTTTTTTTTTTTTTTTTTACTTTAATAATCTGACGCGCATGATTTTTTTTTAATTATTATTATTTTGCCATGTCGGCTTTAGGGGTAAATAAATTCACTTTTAAATAGCAGAGGTGTATAATAGGTCGTCATGATAGTTTAAGCGTGTAACTAACTTTTCGATACAAGTTTAGGGAAAATCTATATCTTTTCCCTAAAAATTAAGTACAAACCTTCAAGGGTTATGTATTGCAAATTAATCGACTGACTCATCATAATTTGCTCAAATGTTAATGACCTTTCTAAGCCCAAACAAAAAGGCCGCGTTTAATGGATGGGCTTTCTTTTTTGTTCTTAGGAGACGGCCCAACAAGACTGGATAGGCATAAAAGCCTGTTGATTGGAAGATAAAAGGAGGAACAACACAAATCCCATTAGCTAGGAGTAAATTATTTTCCTTCAAGCGAGATTTTAATATTACGAATTTTATTAGAATTTAGATTTTGGATACATGTATGTGGCGCATCCAGATAAATATATCTTGGATACATGGGATTAAAATTAAGTGTAATTTGTTTTAGATACATTGTATCCAAGTGGATTCACATATATATCTCTCCCTCTCTCGCTCGCTTCTCTCCCTTTTATCTGTTTTTCAGAATATATCTGGGATTATCTAGTGTGATTCACATGTATTTGGAATACATAGACTATCTCACTCGCCTCTCTTCCTATTTCAGTGTACCTGATAGTAAATATACATGTATATAGGTGTATCTGACTTGAAATCTAATATAAAATTATCAATTAGTGAGATTATTTATAATTATTTTAAACTAAAGAAAGAGTAAGTAAATATGATAGGAATGTACGTCTTGTATAGGGTCCTAATTCTAGTACTAGTGTCCCTTTCTCTTGCTGATATTTCGGCAAACAAAGGCCTAAAACAGACCAAGCACCATTTGGCATAGTTGCTTCATCTTCCGACAACAAATAAGAAAAAATCTAACTCTTCGTGTATCTCTATACAGTAATGAAATTTTATGCTTGAATTCCCGTCTAAATCCGGGACGCGAAATTTAATAAAAAAAATTTTGCATCATTCCACATTCTATATAAATAACCGGGATAATATGATCTAACTTTCATATCTTCACTAAATTATGTCACATTCTACTAGTACATATTTTGCTTCGAATCAAAATAAGTACTAGTGGTATTCTTCTTTCTCGCTAGTATTTTTTTTATTTCACATTCAATGTTCGGTATCTGCATGAAATTTAACTAAGAACTGGTAAATCTCATAAATTGCACGAAATCCTTTGGTATAATAGTAATAGTAGTATTCAATGAAGTGTATGACCAGAAGCATCTTGGGTTGCCTTGAGACAAAGAGAAAAAAAGCAGATAGTACAATGCATCATTCCACATGCTTTATTTTTTATTACTTGTAAAAGAAAAAAGGGAAATAATGGTTTTCTTTTTTCTCAACTCACATGGTATGAATGTGTTAAAATGTGGATCCCACTCCACCCAACCCACCATTTTCCTTTACTTTTTCCACTTGTTCCAAAAAAGACATTATTTCACAATCAAACACAAATTATATTATATAAAAATAATCCTCCTTGACCCTCAGTTTCATTTTACATTTAACTGGAAACACAACAAAAAAGGAAAAAAGAAAGAAGATATATTTTGGCTTATAACAAATAATAATTCAATTTAATTTTGAAATTAACTTTCAAAAAGTGAAATCTGATAATATTTTTTGTTAGATAAAAGAGTAATCTTGAATACGCGTTGGGCAACTACTCTGTGGCAGCTGTATTTGATCAATGAGACTAAAAATCTTTTTAACATTTTCTATCAATAATAATAATGTATAATGTCTTATTATTATTATTTGATTTTCCACTTATGTCCCGTCGGTGGATAATAAAAATTATAATAAAACAAACACATTTTGGTTGCGTCAACCAAAACTTACTTGCATTTTGCATATTAAATTCTAGAAATTGAGATATCCAATTTCACTGTCTACACTTCAACAATTTTTCTTTCATCAATTTCTTGGCTTTTAGGCCACATTTGATTCAACCAAAAAAAAAAATGCATACAAAAACTGATTCAGAAGATACGAGCTTGGCTCCTTCATCGCCGGACAATAGTCGGCCGACGGCGTATTACGTTCAGAGTCCGTCGCGTGATTCTCACGATGGCGAGAAGACAACGACGTCGT
Source organism: Solanum etuberosum (assembly GCA_029582245.1). NCBI lineage: Eukaryota > Viridiplantae > Streptophyta > Magnoliopsida > Solanales > Solanaceae > Solanum > Solanum etuberosum. The sequence goes on from JAJONR010014839.1 coordinate 2,239, forward strand.
TTCACTCTACTCCTGTTATCAGTCCCATGGGTTCTCCTCCTCACTCTCACTCATCCGTCGGCCGTCACTCCCGTGATTCCTCCTCCTCCAGATTCTCCGGTTCCCTCAAGCCTGGATCTCGGAAGATTTTACCCGACGCCGCAACCGGTGTCGGCGGTCGTCACCACCGCAAAGGGCAGAAGCCCTGGAAGGAATGTGATGTTATTGAGGAAGAAGGGCTACTTGAAGATGATAGATCCAGTAAATCTATTCCACGTCGTTGCTATGTCCTTGCTTTTGTTGTTGGTTTCTTCATCCTTTTCTCCTTCTTTGCTCTCATCCTTTGGGGTGCTAGTCGACCTCAGAAACCCAAAATCACCATGAGGGTAAGTCGTTTTTTTTTTGTTTTCTATGATTTTGATTCTACAAATTCGATGATTTGATGGGAGATCTGAAATGGGTATTTTTTGTGTTTTGATCTCAGAGCATAAAATTTGATCATTTTGGGATTCAAGCTGGTTCTGATGCTACAGGAGTAGCAACTGATATGATCTCCATGAATGCTACTGTGAAATTCCTTTACCGTAATACTGCATCATTTTTCGGTGTACATGTCACATCATCCCCTCTTGATCTCTCATTTTCAGATCTCACAATTGGCTCCGGAGCTGTAAGCATTTTTAACTATTTTTTATCCTAAATCTGTAGCTCGTTATCATATTATTGTTCATTTTGTTATAGTTTCTGCTCGGTTACTATCCGGACTGTTTTTTCTTGAGCTCTGACAGTGTATGGCAAACAGTCTCTCTACACTGGGCAGGGGCGGAGTTAGATAGGGTCGAAGGGTTCATCCAAACCAATTAGACTGTTTATACATAGTGAAAATTTATGTTTTATTTATATATAATAGTCTTTGGCTTCTTCGAGTGTTTACTTCATATTTTGAGCCCTTTAGTGTAAAGGGTATGTTGTTTTTATCCTTGATCTGAGCTCTTGTGGCACCAAATGGGTGGTTAAATATTTCCAATTTTTATTGATATGTGAAATGGATTCGATGAAACAGATGAAGAAATTCTACCAATCAAGAAAGAGCCAAAGAGTTGTAGCTGTATCAGTTATAGGGAACAAGATTCCATTATATGGAGGTGGAGCAAGTTTGAGCACCCCATCAGGGGCGACGCCATTGCCAGTACCACTAAAATTGAACTTCAAGCTTCGATCAAGAGCTTATGTTTTAGGCAAAGTGGTAAAGCCCAAGTTCTACAAGACAATTGATTGTTTACTTACTCTTCATCCCCAGAAGATGAACACCGCAATTTCACTAAAGAATTGTACCTACACTTGATTATGGAGCTATCTGAGTTGGTAAAGTTTTGATCTTTTTCTCAAATCTTGATTGTCAACAAAGTGAATTGATAGCTATTGGGGCAGTTTGTGGTCTCTACCACTACTTACCAACTTTCTCTCTGGAGTTGAATGTGGACAGGCTGTGTTACATGTTACAACAAATTTTCCAACTAGCCGCTACTGGAAAATGGACAGACAAGAATATGACAATTATTCATTTCTCATGTTAATTCACCTTGGTATAATCTATAATAATCTATACCGATATATAGATTGATTTGTTTATTTGTTTTGGAAGTTGAATAGTACTTTTTTTCATTTTATTAGTAAATTATTAGTGTGTGATTCCAAGTTGTTAATGAATAATGGTTTCTTGAGTTTCCACCATTGAGTTTTTTTTGTTATTTTTTAAATTCCACGGAATTGAATCCTCTAAACCAACTAAACTATTAAGATTTCATCCTATTTGAAGTAAAAGTTTTGCTTGAAATCAATTTTGTAGCCACAATTTGATAGTGACAACAGTATTGACATTCAATAGTTCATTTTTTTAATAAGCACAACACTTGATAAGGCCAAAAAAGTCGCTAACTCCACATATTTTACAAGTTGGAAGAATCCCCCTAAATCAAGGCTTTTATTTAGCTTCAATAGAAAATGACATGTGCTTTGATAGTTCAGGCAATCAAGGAAACCAAATAGCTTTGGCCTTTGGCTGTTGACTTCCATTTGCAATCAAGGAGAGCAGTTGGGAAAATACATAAATTCAAAGATTATCTTTGAATTGGTCTTAAAATATCTTAAGCATCTAAATTTTGCAGGTGGTGGGATACTCTGTAAATGGAAAACAAGTGCATTTTTTTTACTTATTTTCTAATTCGGTAAGTAAGCGAAAAAATATTATCTAATACTATGGAGTGAAATGTGTGTGGGGAAGAGATAATAAATTTGCAATGTCACTTATATAGCTTGTTTTTCTTATTTTTAAGAAACTTGTTTTCCTAGAGAAAATATTTTGACCAATCAAATATGTGAAAAATTCGAAAACACTTGAGAAAAATATTTTCCGACATACCAAACACAGCCATGTCAAGTCATTATGTTCTGAAGTTTGAACCCAAAAGAATTACTTCAAAGAACAATATCGTGAAATTTTGAATTGTGGAGCTCAATCTTTGGATAATATCCTTAATTTCAATTGCTCTTAATCGAATTGTTTTGAAGTTAAAAGTACTTTAGAGTTAAGTTTGAAATGAACCATTATAGGTGCATTAATCTCTTTCTCGGGAATAATGAAAGGTATGAAATAAATTAAATTGATAAATGGTTTTTTTTCTCAATTTACTCATAGGCTCTTCAAATCGATATTATCCATTCCAAATACTTTCTAAGGAAAATCTCAAATTTGGATCATAAATTGACAGATTAATGTGAGTTTATCATGCTGCTACACTATAATAAATAATATTTTGACTAATTATTCTTAAATTTACAACAACGCCAATCCAATATAGTTCCATAGTATTCCTAATTAGTGTTAGTGTTGCAGGAATTTAATTAACCCAAAAAAGTATGATCAAGTTTAAAACGAGCACAATCGTTATTCAAAGTATTTTTAAACTCAACATGGAAAAAACTAAAACAATCGAGGTTAAATTTCTGCTCCATAATTAAAGGTCAACTTCAAATTCGAAACTCTAAATTTGAAGTACATGCAATTCACATTTAAATTCAAACCTCGACCAAAAGTTGAAATTAAAGATCAAAATATCGATCCAACTCCAATTATTTTAAAGTATTGAGAAATATTTCTAACACTTCCACTCACTTTTATGAATTACAAATCCAATAGTTCTAACTTCATCTTGAAGTTCCTTTCAAACTATTGTTGCAACTACTCAAAAACAGTATGTGGTTCTAAAAGTAACAACTAATGCACTTTACCCTCTATTTCATTTTTGGGATCTTCGCTCAAATAACCAAACAAATTTACTACTTACTTTTTTTCTAATTCTTAAACATAGATTATACATTAATTATATACAATCAAACATATATTATATACGTGGATTATACATATACTTCACCCGTTTCAATTTGCTTGTCCTATTTTCCTTTCCAGTTCATTTCAACAAAAAATTCTTTCTTTTTTCGGAACTTTTTTTATTTAAACTTACCACATGACATGTTTAAGACTACCGTATCAAAGAACATTTTGATACAGTCATGATTCAATATATCTTAATTTTAAATCACAAGATTTAAAAGTCTTAAACTCCATATCAAGTCAATAACCGAACAATCAATTTGAAAAGGAGAGTATTGTATATCTTCTCAACTATTTTTAGTTTAGTCAATTGAATAGATTGCTATTTAGTTTAATTTTTTCTTCATTCTTTTTTGAAAAAATACCTAAATATATATTTTATTTTATCATAATCTCTGAATTTTTCTACCATTTATAAAAATTACAAAAGTTCCCTTTCGAATACATCTATTTCCCCTCTCGGATACATCCCTATCCCCTCTCAAATCCATCTGTCAACTATATATCCGCAAATTTCCTAAATAGCAATGTATCACGACCATGAAACGCATGTCTGTTGATGTATCCGAAATCCTTTAATTTTAATGGATTTTTATAATTTAGAAAATAGTATGGATAAAATGTAATTAGTACTTAACACTGTGATTTATGTATTTTTTTTTTTCTTCTTTTTTTAAGCTTTACGGGCCTTTCGGATCTGTTATGGCCCAGGCAATCAGGACTAGCCCAATTTACAACCCGGATCCATATAAACTCCTCCCGTGCACCCAGTTTGACGATTCCTTAAATTACAGGGATGAAACAGCAAATACAGGAGAATCTTTTTTTTTTCTTCTGGAACCTTCTTCACATTCTCACGGTATTGAAAATTGAAAATTGAAAATTGAAAACAACACCACCCACTTTTTCTCTCTCTTCTTTTTTCCCCCCTTCCACTTTCTCTCTCTAAAAACCTAGCTATGGCGCTTCCTCATCACCATCTCCAACTACACATTCAACAACAACCACATCAACAACAGCAACAGTCCAAATCTTACAGGTTAAATTTTATGTATTTCAAGAAAATTTCCCCTTTTTTTGGCTAAAAATCCAATCTTTTTTTTTTTGCTGTTCTAATGATGTTTCTGTTTTTCAGAGATTTGTACAACAATATGGATGGTCAGATAACAACCCCAGTTGCTTATTTCAATGGCTCTAATCTTCCTGAACAGTCTCAACACCCTCCTTATATACCTCCCTGTATTTCTTTCGCTTCCTAATTTTAGCTTTTTTTCCTTCAATTAACTTTTGGGTTTCTCTTTTTTATCTTATTTGTTTAATTTTCCATGTTTCTCACTTATTTGTGCAGTTCAAGTAGTGGGGTTGGCTCCTGGTACAGCTGATGATGGAGGGTTGGATTTGCAGTGGAATTATGGGTTGGAGCCAAAGAAGAAGAGGCCTAAGGAGCAAGATTTTATGGAGAATAACCACTCTCAAATATCTTCTGTTGATCTGTTGCAGCGGCGATCGGTGTCCACTGGCTTGGGGTTGTCTCTGGATAACGGACGCTTGGCTTCGTCGTGTGACTCAGCGTTTCTAGGGCTTGTGGGTGATGATATTGAGCGAGAATTGCAGAGACAAGATGCTGAGATTGATAGATACATCAAAGTTCAGGTTTTTACCCCCATCAATTGTTAATTAATAGCTAATTGAATTAGTTAGGGTTGAATGTACAATATTGATGTATTCATTATCAAAAAGTAAGTTCTTTTGATTGTGTTAGAGTGTGTGTGTGTGCGAGAGAGAGAGCGAGCTTTAAGCTTAATCCTCGGCTCAAGGTAGGTAGGCTGTTTTAGCTTAAAAAAGTAAGTCCAGTGATTTGAGCTTGGGACTTCCATGTTGGAGGTCTCAAGTTCGAAATCCCTTGCCAGCGAAAGCAAGGGGTTTGTCTTCTGGGTCGAGCTCATTGTACCAGTCTTGCCTAGTGCGGTTTACCTCTCCTATGTGGTTTGCGAGCTATTGCATAGGAGTGGAGGTTTTACCCTGTGCGCACCCAAAGGGTAGCGGCTGCGGGTTTCCCTTGTCATCAAAAAAAAAGAAAAGTAAGTTTTGAAGAGTGTTGTGCTTTACTGAAAAGTTTCAGCTAGCATACATATTTGCTTTGGTCCTTGCTGAAATTTCCCTTTTAAACCTTGAGGTTAAACTAGGCTAGTTGTGAGGAATTCTTGAAACAAGTCTAGGACAAGGATATTACTGATGAATTTACAGCCTAATTGTTATCCATTCAGAAGAACTTCCAATCTGGCCTAGCCCTAGGGGACAGAGTTACTTGGTACTTGTTGATGTTGTTGGTAGGAGGTGGAAGGTATTCTGTGGAGTTAGTCCAGATGCGCATTAGTTGGTCCGGACACCACGGATATTAAAAAAATAACGTATACCATGTTTGAGCTTGCAGGCATGGAACTTTATGAGAATTATCTTCTTTGAGAGAGGGAAAAAACCAATGGATTTTGTTTATTTGGTCTTTTGACTGTGTCAATTTGATGTTCTCATTTATCTTGAGATAGTTTAAGAAGTAACTGAAATGCATAGTTGGAGCTTTATCCTACCAAATATATATAAGTCTTTGTCTTCGAGTGTGTGTATAGTGTTTGGGTTCAGAGTGATAAGTAAAATTTGAGTTTGGCTGTTATGCTCGTTTTAGGTTAAGAATTTGTGAATTATTTGTTATAAAAATGGAAGTCCTTATATCTAATCTTGTTGTTTTGGATATTGGCATCTTAAAATCCTGCTTTAGATATTCTAACTACTAGTTGAGATCTCTTAGGCTAGAATCTATTCGTATACTTGACTTAGTGTCATTTTTATAATAGTTATGAGTGTTAATAATAACTTCATTATATATGTTCTGCTTAAAAATCTTTATGTTCTATTTCTTTTCAAAAGGGTGACCGTTTAAGGCAAGCTGTTTTGGAGAAGGTTCAAGCTAATCAGATTCAGGCTATCACCTATGTTGAAGAGAAGGTCCTTCAGAAACTTCGAGAAAGAGACACAGAGGTTGATGATATCAACAAGAAAAACATGGAACTTGAGTTGCGGATGGAACAATTGGCTTTGGAAGCCAATGCTTGGCAACAGCGTGCCAAATACAATGAGAACTTGATTAACACACTTAAGGTAAATCTACAACATGTTTATGCACAGAGCAGAGATAGTAAAGAAGGTTGTGGTGACAGTGAGGTAGATGACACAGCATCATGCTGTAATGGACGGGCTACAGATCTCCACCTGCTTTGCCGGGATAGCAAGGAAATGAAGGAGTTGATGACGTGTAGGGTCTGTAGAACCAATGAAGTTTGCATGCTATTGTTACCATGTAAGCATCTCTGCCTGTGTAAAGAGTGTGAGAGTAAGCTTAGTCTTTGTCCCTTGTGTCAGTCCACTAAGTATATAGGTATGGAAGTTTACATGTAGTTGGATATTGTGTATCTAATGTACATGTCTTGGCCAACATTTATGCCATCTGTCCTGGTCAACTGACTTGTTGTATTAACTTTTACCCCACCTAAATATTTTGGAAAACTTACTTAGAAATTCTTGGCAGTCTAATTGTCATTTAGGGTTCTTCCTTGGATGGAATGACAATTATTGTCTTGTCTGATGTTATATTTCCTTCAGAACCAGTATGTACTGATGTCTATATCATGGTAACAATTGTGTAATGACATATATTCTCTATAAGCAACATTGTGTAATGGAATACTCTCTATAAGCAACATTGTGTACATTGTAGTGTCTAGTTGCTGACTAGTTTGCCATTCTGATATATAGCAAACAACTTCCAGGCCAAAGATTATGCAGGACTTAAGAATTTAAGGGTCAGATAACCTATTACCTTCTGTATGGTCATGGACAATACTCAATTTAGCACAAAGAGTTCATCAAAGGCGTCCTTGTTTAGAAGTATTGCAAACATGTGTGAGTGTATGGATTGGATATAGAATCTGTGTTACTATCACTGCCTAGATTTTCTTACACCTTTTGAGATTAAAATGTTTTGTGTATTTAATTAGTTCTTTAATGTCATGTAATCTTCATTCAGCAAAACAAGAAACAGATTCATTGGTGTTCTTACGCCAATGTCAATGTTTTTGATCAACTAAGGGAGTGTCTTAACAACGATGATTAGTTACAGTTATTAAGGAATTCCCCCTTTGGTTATTTTCTAGATTTGCCTAAAGAGTAAGGTTCAGCCACAACTCATCCGTAACTTAATATATGCGGAGACCGATAACGAAATGGACTCTATGTTCATTGTCAAGTTGAATGGGAGCGAGCTTCACTTTGGCATAAGAGAGTTTGCCATGTTTCTGAATTTATTCTTTAAAAAGGAAGCTATGTTAGAGTAATCTGCTAAGAAGACAATACTGATCATGATGTTGAGTCTTTGAGAGTGAAGTTTCATAATTGATTTAGCAGGTTACTGTGCATAGTAAATGGTATTTAGCTGGGCTAAATGCCCCGCTTAAAATTTGGTCTCATCTAAGTCAAGTTCATCAAACCTATCCTAAAGAAAATAACTGGTCTGACTTCCCCTAGGGATTTGGTCTAATTGTAGACAGGAGAAGTGTAGAGGGTGGGCCCATTATCAACCGAGTTTTGAGCTATATGCTATTGGCCGTTGGGTTTTCAAGGTTACTTTATTATAAGATAGAAAAAAACCGGTCCAATTGCTTCCTCACTTCCTGGAACATTGTTTACCTGTTTCTTCCCTTCTAATATAGTTGTCAACCCTCCCAATCTTTTAACATGGTTGATACAAGAGGCGGAGGTAGAAGGTTATCCAATATTTTAGTTCATACCCTGTATTTGTTTTAAGAGATTCATTCAATACATACAAAAAATAAATCCTGAAATCCAATTACTATGACCTGATGTTGAAATCCTAGAATTTAGAATGCATAAAATTAAAATCCTGGCTTCGCCTATGGTCAATAGGTAGTCTATTCAAGGCATACTATTAAATTGGATTGATATAGAGAAAATTAGCATGACCCCTGCGATAGTGACACACAAATTGGGAATTGGTCCGAATTTTTTCTGATTTGTTTGAAATAGGTGTAGTAATAGTTGTTGTCTGCTTTGTTGATGTTACTCCATAGAGTTGTCTTGGACGTGTGTTATTGGCGCGAAGGCAATGCTGATTAGTACGTCACCATTATCTTAGTTTAGACAGATGAAGTGGTTTAGCCTACATCTTGAGGACAATAGCATATTAGATGGAATGAATGTCTTATTGCAGGATTAAGAATGACTTTTTTCATCTATTGAATTATGAGTAGGTATAAGCACATCAGCCTAGTGAATTAACTATGAGCAAGAGATTGACCAGTGAGTTTAGCAGCATAAACACTTCAAATTTTTCTTAAATATGTCAGGTCCTAGTCTTGAACTAAATGATGGAGTTATGCTGCAGCAAGTGCTTGGCAGGAACCCAAGTGCTGCTCACTCAGGATGGCCTTCACATTATGTATGATTTGTCTTTGCAGTGCTTATATAGTGGAGTGTCACTGTGGTGCTATGTGGAAGTTCTTCAAGTAGTAGTACATTTTATGAAGTAAACATTCTGTAGAAGGAAAATTTTGGGGATGGTTTGTGGAACTGAATATGCTCTTTTGACATGATAGCTTAAATTTGTCCTTTCAAGGGCAGTCTGCTGCTATAGTTTTTGTAAGGAGTAGTTTGGCCTTTAAAACAGTTACACATGAAAATGTGAACTCCAGCCGATAATATTCGTAGGAAGATCGAGTTTAGGAATTTTTAAACCAGATGTGCATATTCGGAGTTGGCTGATTAGGTTGACCCTGGCAGGCAATATGCAATGAACTTCCACTGAATGTTGTAAATTGCAAGTATTACCATAGAATCATTTGAAGAACTTGTGAACTAAGATATTCAGAAAGGGGATTGATGCAACTATGCTGCTTGACTAATTACCGGTTTATATGATGGTTGTAAGAAATCAGCTTATGTAGAAAAACTGACAGAGATGGTTTAGGTTTTGTAGCTTCTGCAGAGACATTGATTATGAGTCAGGTCGGTATTATTTTTTTTATCTTTAATCATTTTGCAGTAAATGTTACTATGTTAGCTTCTCCACTTTTTAAGCCATGAAGATTCTGGTGAAGGCGAGTTCTAGCATGGAGGTGAACCAGTTTTACTGCATAAATAGTAGAGTTTGTTGAGGCCGATTTTTATGCTATCTGTGTGAATAGTTCGCTGGCTTGCTGGACCAGGAGTTTATGGGCTGTATCCCAAAAAGAGTCACAGTTACTATTGCTTTCAAAAGCTGAACTATGAGGAAATAAGAGTAGAGTTTTGGGACAGGTTAAAAAAAAGAGCAAAATATGTATTGCAAGTTTAACATCCATCAGAAGAATGGATGTGAAGTGAGATAGATGGTTGTGGTACATAAACACAAATAATCTAGCTATTTAAGTTCAGTCCTTAGGAGAATGGCATGATAAATGTAATGGAACATGTATAATTAAAATATGGTGGTTAAAACAAGTGTTGTAGCAACATTTTGAGATTAAAAGATACCGAACAAAGTGAAAGGTGAAATTTTATAGGTGGTTGTAGTACTAAGAATACATATGCGAGTACAATCTATCCATCTTCGAGAGTAATGTCAGAGAAATGTAAGAGGTAGGATTTATCATTTATGTGTGGCATATGGTTGAGGTTAACTAGTTGGGATTGAGACTGAGCTATTTTTATGATTACATTAAGTCTGGATATGAATAACAGAATAAGTGAGGTATAGTGATTCCTCTTATATTGGACAAGCCTTAGTTTGTAGTAAAAAGACAAATTTCTTTCAAGTCAGAGAACATGTATAGAGTATTCATATCTTATGTCGTAACTGGTAAATTTGCCTCCATGTGACTGGAGGTTAAGAGCTATGTATATTTCATTACACTGTTGATATTTTGGTGCTTCCTGATTTTATATGCTTCTTCACTTGTTTGCTATAAACTTGGTAGGCTGGGAAGCATGTTAACTGTAGACATGCTTGGTATATTGAGTCTGAGATGCCTATTGGCGCTTCTTGACTGCATTATGCAACTTCTAGAAAGATTTGTTTTGTTCTTCAAGTCCAGAATAAATTGACTGGATATTATCTGCATTTTATTTACTGTGATCAGTGTTATCATTGCTGCCTTGGATGATTGTGGATCGACTAGAATATACGTTGGTTACCTGCGTATTGCTGCTCTCCTCTTTTATCCGGATTGAGATTGGCAATATAAGCAAGCTCGTTTCTTAAATTTTTTTGTATGATGTTAGCTTGAGATGAATTTAGATGGGTAATATGGTCTGTGAAAATTCATATAGTTGATTCCAACTTGTTTGTGTTCGAATCCTGAAAATAGAACAGGAGTAGTATGAGGGTCTGACCAGGGTAGAGCATACACAAATATCACCCCTATCCTGTAAGGTAAAGAGACTGTTCTAATAGACTTTCTGCTCAAGTTAACATTTCAAACTATAGAACAGGAGCAGTACACAACGGTCTGACTAGGGTAGAGCATTCACAAATATCACCCTACCTGTAAGGTAAAGAGATGGTTTCTAATAGACTTTCGGCTCAAGAAAATATTTTAAATAATGTCTGAAAATACAAAATGAGAGTTTCAAGAGTTCAGAACTAAATTATGTTGTCAATGTATTGTAGAGAAACTGTTCTTAATAGACCTTCACCTCAAGAAAACATTCAAAACAGGTTTGAAATCACAAAATAAAAGAAAATCACAGAGTTTAGAATTATATTTTGCTCAGGTGTTAAACAACTCACTCTCAATTCTAAGGTTGTGAGTTTGAGTCATCAAGAGAGCAAAAAGGGGGGAGTTTCTACGGGGTAAAAAAAAATTGTTATCAAGTTAATAACATTCATTTGCTAGTGTTTACTCTTTTCTTAGTATCTTGTGACAAAAGGTTACTGATTCGAGCTATAGAAATCTCTTGTAAAAATGCAGGGTAAAAATTGCATACAATAGATTTTTGTGACTGTCTTTTCTCGATTCTCACATATAGTGAAAACTTAGTGTTTCGAGCTGTCGATAAAGTTAACCGTGAGTGATATTTTTCAAAGGTAAGAAATCGGTGGATTTCACTGAGGAATGACAGGAAAGTAAGCTGTGCACCTTTATATTTCACTAATAATAATGAGTGGAGCAGACGGCAGAGAGTATGAGGTGATTAGACAGTGAAAATAAATAATGCTCTTTGGATTGCCAATTTTACAGACTCCCTTTTGCTTTTTTCTGCCAATTTTATCGGAGAAAAAGTTATCTTCTACCACTGACTTGCTTATTATTACTCATTTCAGTGGCCTAGTCAAGCTTTAAATCAAATATTCCTTCCTTTATTTCATAAGGTTAAAACTTTGAGTGTGAGTAAAGTGGATAATGGATTTATGTCATATGTTAAAACAGTTGGTAAACAAAGAGAGAACTGAAAAAGGATGATATATCAATAAGCGTTGGAAAAGAAACTGGAGGACTTTGATGTTTTAATTGTAATTTGGAGAAGCGTCATCAGAGGTGGATTAGGTGCAAATTTTATGGAAGGAAGTTTCAGAGAGGGTGAGAGCTCCATTATATCCGAGCATTGTCATTCTATGAGGTGTTAACTAGAATCGTATTTAAGTTGAGCGTTGAATTTCGTCTAAGGTAAATTAAAATACAAGTGTGAGATTGATATAGCGTATCAATACCTAGAAGAAAATTCATGAATAGGTTGGGCACGGTGTTATAATGTTGCATGTGATATATATGAGAAATTTAAAGCTCATCACAGTCTCAAGAGGGCGTTGAGGGGTAACATCTTATGCAAATGCATACGTTTCATTACAGTTATCATGCAATTGCCCAAGGGTGATCAAGCTTCGTTTGTTCAAGCCTCCAAGATAGTTAATTGAATCTCCTTCATTAAAAAATTGCCGACCCTACCTTATGAGTATTCGGATCAAATAACATATCTAATATAATTCTATAAGTTGAGTCTGGAGAAGGTGTGTGTATGTAGTTTTATTTTTATGAGAAGTTAGTTTCGGTAGACCCTGGACAAAAGTAAAACATATCAGAATCAAGTATGCGAAACAAATACAGTAGCAACATCAAAGAATACAATAACTTAAGCAAAATAATAAAAGGTACTAACAAAAATTGAAGACAAAGATAGTAGGGGAGTCGTAATACAAATAAGGGAAACTAGAAAATAGACAGTGCTCGACTATCTACTACTCTAATCTTTGATCTCCATATTTTCCTACTAATGTATCGACAAAAGGGTGCAAAAATAAATAAATTATGCGGAACCCTTTGGTGCAGGGGCGGATCTAGGAGGGGGCGAGGGTGTTCATCTTAAACCCCTCGATAAAAAAATAATACTATATATATATATATATCCCCTAAACACAAGACTAGAGATTAGCTTATAGGTTCAAAATTCACCTTTTCGAACCTCTTTAGTGAAAAATATTGGATTCGCCACTGCTCGATGGGGTAGTGGGGCAAGCTGTAAGTACGTATGAAGTATGACTGTATGAGTGGTATATTAGTTGTAATAAGAAGAAAACAAGTTGGAAAAAAAGAGTGAAGTAATAGAGATGATCGAACATTAGATTCTTTGTTAATGATGCTGTGGAAAGTGATGACAAAGAGGAAAGTCATGAATAATACATCGCATCTTCCATCATAATTATTATTATCATCACAACTATATTGCAAAAAATCTATTCTTATTATTATTGTTTCCACCTCAACCGACCTCTGTCATATCACTCTCTTTATTTCTCTTTTTCATTTTATCCATAATTTTAATTATATATATGAAAAAAATATCATATCATATCATTCAAATGATATTTATAAGAATTCCTCACATTGATTGCGTAAATAACGTAACTTAAAACTCTTTTTACCAATGTATAGGATTTTTTTTTATGTACAAATTACAAGTCTTTCATGTTCATTAGTTAAGGCATTGTTTTATTGAATATACATTTGATCTTTATTGTTGTATGAAAAATGCATGGCCTAATCATTTTATCTGTTCAGGCCTAGCTAATTAAGTTCATTATACAAAACAAATAATTGGTTGGGTATTATTGAGCAACACCAATATTCTGCCAATGACAGGATTCGTGATGACTCAAATTGGAGTTCGAACCTACCGCTTGATTGATAGGCTTGATTAAGAAATAAAATTATGTCATTGCTATCAACTTTTAGCATGGTGATAAGCTTTTTATCCAAACATTTGTTTTTATATGTTTGCTCGATGAAAATTCCGACTCCGCCCGCTAAATTCATCATCATGAAATTAAAAGAGGCCAGCTCCTTATTTTGATAAAGCTGCTTTTCTTCTTATCTTTTTTTTTTTTTGCCCTTTCACTTGGTGGTGTGGGGTCTTGAGAGCCTCTTCTAAACTTCCACTTTGTATATCTTTTTGGCCTTGTGGCAGAGGGATGTTGATGTTGTACCTATTTTATGTGGATTTTTGTTCTGGAACCCAAATATATATATATATATATATATATATATATATATATATATAT
>JAJONR010014840.1:0-13590 GCA_029582245.1 Solanum etuberosum
ATATATATATATATATATATATATATATATATATATATATATATATATATATATAACTCATGCTCATATGTTTAAAAATATAACTCTTCCTCAATTTGAGATAATTACTCAAAAGATCCTCTTAAAAGAGGTAATACTCTGAAACTCCTCTGTACTTTAAAACTCATTTAGAAATTGATGTTTCTCTCTTTTAAAAGTAAAAGTATTATGTACTTTGGAATAGTTAGTTCCCTTATACTCATTTAGAAATATGATAAACAACTCTCCTCATCCTCATACTCATTTACTCAAGTCTTCAAAAAAGTAATAATTAGTTGCCAAACACTTCTCAAAATGACTCAAAAGAACTCTCTTAAACTTTCCTCTTAACTTTACCTCATTTGGAATTGTCAATTTAAGAGCTACGATTTGGATATAGGATCTGTCAATGATTAATGAAGGCTTAGAAAGTTAATAATAAGAAACGAGCGGACATATGATTTTAAGAGGCACTGGCGGGACGTGGAGGATGAATTAATTTGTTGGTCGCGAAAAGATTTTTGAGGCAGAGGACTCTGTATCCTCTCCACGACCCGGAGAGGGGGTGATAATCTGGGGATTGAAATTGTAACAGGCCTCCGCGACGCGTACCTGGCCGCATATTTTTGCCCGATCTTTTCTTCCTCTACCAAACTCGATTCAATTCATACCAAAAAAAATTCCATGGTCCAATTTCATGAAAATTTATAAACCCAAAACGTTTTCAATGAAACCCACACAAAATCCATCAAGAAAAATACTCATTCACAAGACCCTCAACTCAAGAATTCAACAAGACTCCATTATGAAAGACTGAAGCGAAAACCTCAAGAACTTCATCAAGAATATCAATCGATCAACTTTAAGAATGAATTCATGGATGAAATTTACATAATTGATGTGAGAGCGAACAAAACCAAAACTATGAAAGCTTAAATACCTCATAAGAACTAAGTTCTTGGCTAAAATCTTCAAAGCTTGCAAGAACTTATTGGAACATTTTTCTTTTTCTCCTCTTGAACTTCTTTCTAAAAACCCTACGCTCTTTTGGAATGACTAAAACTGATCCCAATAAGTTTATACACCAAAAGGGTGAAAAATAACATGGCAGGCTAGAGGGGTAAGGAAAAGACCAAAATACCCCTCCTTAAAACGGATGATTTTCCTTAACTAGACAGGTTGCACTAAAACATGCATATCTCCTTCATCTGCACTCAGAATTTAGCAAACTCAGCGGAGTTAGAAAGAGGACTCAACGACCTTCGATTTGATACCTCATGGGCTACCTAACTCATCTTGTATGGAAAGTTATGGTCATTTGAATTTGACCCAAAACTCACAATTGAAGTTTAACTTGTCTGAATTTTAATTTAGCTCTGTCAAAGTCCCAGGTTTTACATTTTAGCTTTTTCATTCAGTTGGGAGTAGACTTATCACCAAGTTGGACTAGGGTTCAATGAACCCTCGAAGTCCCAGAACTACGTGCCAACATAGTTTCAGAAGTCCTCTCTATCGGGCATCAGTTTTAGTGATCACGCCACAGTCATGCCTTTATTCCCCTGGCAAGGTATATTAGGTCCTCTCGATGGGGCGTATACATCGGACTCCATGTTTAGCTCTCATGATTTATGTCGGTTAATAGTAGCTCCCACAGTCGTACTCTTATTGCATTGACCATGTTATCAGCATTTACATTAGTATTCAGTTCAACATGTTATCTTCATGAATAGTACTTGGTCATTGCATCTAGCTTAGTTGTACGTTATACTTCAGTACAACCTATTGCCATGCTCTGTCGATATTGTTAGTATTATATTGTTCTATTTATATCGTTCAGATTAGTATCTATATCTTGCATGCTCATTACATTCAAAGTATTGACGCATACTTTACGCTACATCATTTTTTGATGTAGGTTCAGTCGCTCAGTAGCCAGATCACGCTTCGTACAATTTCCAGCCCGTACTTAGCAACTTCAGTGGTGAGTCCTCATAGTTCGAGGGCGTTTCTTTATGCTTGGTTTAGTTAGCTTACTTTAAGTCTTTGAGTATTTTTTTGAGTTAGCTGGGAACTTGTCTCAGCAGCTCATCAATAGTAGAGGCTTTCAGTCATAGATTCAGTGTTAAGTGTTTTGGGATTGTTTCCCCAGATATTCAAATAAATTTTCGTTTGGAGTCCTTTAGTTTTGAATCATTTATTAGTTATGCTTCCGCTTCTCTTTGTTATATATTCAATATGCTTGTGATATGTCAGATTCAGGGTTAGCTTAGGGTCACTAGTGATTCTAGGTCCCATGTTACGTCTAGGGGTTAGCCTCGGGGAGTGACAGCAAGGAAATTTTGTGTCCTACGTGCAACCTACATGTATTATACCACGTAGGATGTGTGTGTCGATTTGTTCAATTTGATACACGTTTATGTACATACTTATACACACACAAAATTGAAATACATACATAACAAATGAAACTAGGGGTGTCAAATGGGTAGGTTGGTTGAAATTGGAGATATTAAAATAGGTTGAAATAGAAATTGGGTTGGGTCATGACCTGCCCAAGTTTACTTTGGGCTCAAATGGGCTAAAAACAGGTTGGGTCATGATTTCCCAATTTAATCTACTTAATGTCAATAATTTTAACATATTGTTATATAACTTTAATAACCACAATTTGAATTTTAACTCAAGAAAATTAAAAAATAGAAGTTACCAATAGATGGATAAATCCTAGAATTAAGATATAAAATAAATAATAATTCATACTTTCATTATAGATAAACACATTACATCAATCCAAATAAAGAGTCTTAAAATGGGTTGAAATAGAAGATTAAATTGGGCTCAATTGAATATTATTTTTAAATGGGTTAAGATTTGAATGAGTTGAGATTTAACTCAATTCAAATTATCTTGAGTCCAACCCATAAAATTCTTGGCAGGTTGGATGAGTTATCTATATTTGGGCTCCTTTTCACACCCTAGATGAAATAAAATTAAAAATCATAAATATAATATATTTAGACCTAGTGAGAAGAAGCCGAAACCGCAAAAAGCACAACAACAATTCATCAACCTCAATTCACTTTCTTCCCTTATATCTTACCATTGAATATCAAAGAAAGCTTTCTTCACTATAATTTGTAGCTATTTTGATCATCCAAAACACACCATTTCTTAAATGTCATGAAAACAATCATTTAACTCGATCTAATTCACCACAAACAAAGACAACAATACCTTAATAAGATCTAAACGAAGGTATAGTCAAATTGGAGAAGTGGTTTGATCGAGCTCTGATCAACATCTTGTTTGGTTTTCAAGTTTAGCATGCAATTTTTCTGGAGATTCGTATTAATAGAGTGAAGAAAGTTTTACTCCATCGAGGTTAATTACTTCTCACCTTTTTATTTCATTTGTTTTAGTTGTTTTCATGGCTAGTGTATATCAGAAGTATCCATGTGTTTGATTTAGATAGGTTTAATGTTTAAAGGATATTCTTGAATTGCAATTCTTATTCTGTTTTGTATTTTTATGGTCTAAGCATGTGAAATATTTTTTTAATTGGTCCATTTGATATTAACTTCTTAAAAATTTTCAGATTGTATATCTGCTCCAGTGAGTAAAATTTGTTAAGAGTATATATTATTTAGGAATGCAAAGTTGAAGGATAACAGTGAAAAATAGATTAAATGCTATTGGTCCATTGGGAAAGAGTCTTAATCATTCAATGTTCAGATATATAGAAAATATCTTAATCATTCAGATTCAAATGCTAAAACTTAATGAAAACAAATGAAGCCTAAATTAGTCAATTGTACAAAATTTATAGGGGTCAATATGGCATGAGCTAATAAAAGAAATAATTAAATTTAAAATGAGGAAGATATAAAACAAAGATAAGACGTTCGATAAAATGCAGCCAAACAAAATTAATTTTGATACATGAAAAGAATGTGCTCCTTGTCATTTCCATATCACACAAAAGAATTGGGCTGCATTCGAAAACATGTTTTTCTTTTTCTGGTCTTTTTATATTATATATAACATAGAAATAATTAGTTCTAATGTTGTGCAGATTAGTGATTACGAGTGGGAAAAGTTATAGTGACCTTTCACCATAATTTAGGTACCTATATCCTATTCATACGATAAGGTATGATAACTTTATGCTAGGTGTATATACCACAAATTACAATTGAAAAAAAATGTACAAAAAATATATAAATAATATTCAGGCTGAGACACAAATATTTCTTTCTCTTTAAGGAGATTCATGTCCATTGCGACATAATCTACATCGATCCTACAGTATATCTCTTGACATGTCCCCTCCAGAATAGAACATCCCAATAACGACGTACAACTCAAATAACTCTGCATTTGTTGAAGAGTCCGAAACTCCACCAAAAAAACATCTTCCTTCAACATATATTTAATTTATGAGATATTCAAGATCTTTATGATCTTTATAAATATCTAAGAGTTTATGAGATATTTTTTTAGATCAGTTTTCAAGAGAGTATAATACCCTTTATATAAGCATGAACTAGGGTATATGGTTGAGTATCCTCCAAGAACCCTAAGTGAAACAAAACACACCGCGTAGATTCTCAACTCAAATTAAACACGTCTTGTAGAGTCCCATAAAATTTCGATGTCTACAACTACATTTTAAAAATAAAAAAATACACCAATTCA
This sequence comes from Solanum etuberosum, assembly GCA_029582245.1. Classification (NCBI taxonomy): domain Eukaryota; kingdom Viridiplantae; phylum Streptophyta; class Magnoliopsida; order Solanales; family Solanaceae; genus Solanum; species Solanum etuberosum. Next base: position 4,714 of record JAJONR010014840.1, read on the forward strand.
ATCAAAATAGTAAGATAAAGCAAACAAACAATCAATTTTTAGTAATAAACACACCATTATACCGACAAACTGACTTGATAACATTTGACCTCTCAACTTAGAATTGAAGTCTTTTAGCAAGTGAATAGTGCCCCATCACAACCTTCATTGTTTTTTTATCCTTGTATACCTACCTTTAAAATACCTCGTTTTTGTTATAGTCCAAAATAATCAAATGTTTGTCCTCTTCAGAGACTTCATTAGTTCACCATGAAGTTGACGGCGCCAGTGCTAGCATATCAACCGTATATAAAGCATGTATATTATATGTGTATTCAAGTGGTACAAGATCACCTTGAATAACACTTTCTCCTAATACAATGTACTTTGTGTTCCATTTCTCTATTTGTTGTAGTTACATACAATTAGCAAGAGACAAGTTAATCATGGAAATTCAGGTACTAGCCATAAAGGACAAACACCAAGTTTCATTATGATTAAGCGGCATCAAAGTACAATGTACATAAACTATTGACCTATGTAAGAAATAGTTCTAATTTCATCTTTAATCTCAGAAAAAAACAAAAGCAAAAAACTTTTTTGCAAGTATTATATGATAAACATAAGAAGCCGTGATAGAAGGTATTACAAAAGCATCCTACCCAATTTCTTCATCCATTAAAAACTATTACAATCATCATTCCCATCTTCCTCGTCAACCTCAAATAGTGACTTGTAAGAAAATAAATCTTTATAGGGATTGAAAAAAGACATTGAATGGTGACTATTTGCTTTAAAAAGGCATCTAAATAAGGACTGAAAAAGCTCTTTATCTGGTATGGAGGAATACCATAAGAGCAATGAAGCTTATAACAAGGAAGTAGCTGATGGAGACTCTGAAGAAGAGGAATCTTACAAGTCACTATTCGAGGTTGATGAGACGGGGATGATGATTGAAGAAGCTTTTAATGAATGAATAAATTGGGGAGAAAGCTTGTGTAATACCTTATACACAAGGCTTCTTCTTTTTACTGTACAATACTTGCAAAAAAATTTCCTTTTATTTTCATAGATTAAATATGAAATTAGAATAGTTTCTGATTACCGTGAATAGTTTATGTACAATTTACTTTGATGCTGCTTAATCCTAATTCAACTAGGTATGTGTCCATCATGTCTATTATGTGGATTTCCATATAATTAATTCATCTCTTATTAATTGTGTATAACTACATGGATATAGAAATAGAATACACAATATAATGTATGAGGAGAAAATGTTCTTCATAGTAAACTTATATGTAAAGGTATGAAAAATCTGCCTAACAAGAAAACAAAATGTGTAGAATTATTCAACATTACAAAAGAAGTCGTGTGTGAATTTTTTGAACAATTTTATAATAAGGATCGTTGAATTTGAAGTTTAACAAAAGGCAACGTTTGTTCTTCTTGACACCATCTTCTTCACTTCCACTCTTAGCTTCTTCGTCCGCCCCTGCAACAAACTTATAATAAGTATAATTACTATACAACTAGATTCCTACAAAAATGTTATGGAATATTCAAGTCCACAAATTTTAAAAGACTTATGATCACACAAATGTTATGATATGTTTATAATCATTATTTGAAACAATGATCTTCATTTCTTTTTTAATCCATGTGCCTATTCAAACATTATCATATAAATTAAACGAGAGAGGTCATTACTTGTTGTAAGGTAGTTTAACTTATATGTTATAGATGCATTGATATACAAGTCTCTAACTACACCAAAGATCAAGTTTGTTAATTAGTTTAACACATATGAAAACTTGATATAAGCCATGTTTGGACATAATTTAAAAGAAGTGGTTTGAATCATATTGATTTGAAGTTGAAGTTTTTTTTGGACATGCAATTTGAATTTCTTAAGTTATACTTTTTTCTTATGAAATATGAAAACCCCATAATTGTGAAAACTATCAAATTTATCTCAATTCAAATACAGTCTTACTAAATGAGAAATAGATCGGAATATCCTAAGGTGCTGCATTGATAAATTGCATACCTGATGACACCTTCTCTAGATTAGGTTTTTGATAGTAAATTGCATGATTTGAATAGGGAAGATCAACGCTTTCTTCCTAAATGTCCCCTTTTCTAGCTCTCTTTGATTTCCTTACAAAAGGTTCAATCTCCTCTTTAGAGCTGTTAAATTCCTCATAAAATAGTTTCCTCTCACCAATAACGTTTCCACAACATTTATGTGTGTATGGTTGCATACGTAACAATGATTTTTCAATGAGAAAAAAATAGCAAAATGTCGCGTTGCTTCAATTGATGATGCATCACAAATCGTGACCACTTTTGTTCACATATGAAGTAATTCTTGGACCTTTCTCTCAACATCTTTGCTTCCCATGACATTCAACTTCATCTGTTTTCAGTAAGTAAGCATTGCTCAAAATTATCTTGATTTCTTTGATGAACCAAGACAACACTTGAAGAAATATAAAATTTAGCAAATGAAGCTCATGAGTTTGAATTGAAATTCCTATTACAGCCTATTGAGACATGTAAGTCCTTTTTTTTTTTTATAAAAAAGAATAATTTTCTCAAAAGTTTTTTTTTTGAAAATTAGGGGTAGGAGAATGAGAAATGAGATATGATTATAAAGTGGTGAATTGAATCCTTACTAAAAAGGTGAAAGTTTAGGTAACCAACCAATAGAGTTACTAAGATTTCACTCAAAATATTAATTAGTTATACATCAGTTTTCAAGTAAAGTTTCAATCAAATCTATCTCCAAATGCTTTAGACTTCAAGAATCAGAAAAAATAAACAAAGAAAGATTGACAAACTTAACATTTTATTCATAAAAACTTCTCCAGATTGTAAAAGCTTGCAAAACACCAGAGGCTTATTGGGATTCATTAACATTTTTCTTTTTCTTTTTGTTTTGCAAGAGGAAATAATAGAAATCAAAAAGGAAGTTTGTGAGTTGCTCTATTGTTTCATCAACTTATATTTCTTTTTCTTGTGTTTCCACACTAAACTTTAACACTTAGGCATACATATATATAGACACTAAACACTTCTTGGGGAAGATTTGAAGTAATCTAAGTAGAAAATATTTTATGAATTCTGAGATACTTTTTAAATTAATATAAAATACAACATATTAATTTTGACAAGAAAAGGTGGCAAGTTGTAAAGTTCTCGTGACACACGCAAGTTTTATGTGACTTATTTAATTTCACTTCTTAGTGGAGGCAGGTTGTAAATTTAACGTGATCTGCAAGTTGTGGAGGTCATCACATTGGAAATTATATAGAAAATATTTTATAAATTTTGAGATAAATTTTAAATTAATATAAATACAACACATTAATTTTGACAAGAAAAAGTGGTTGGTTGTAAATTTCACGTGACACACGCAAGTTCTGTGAGACTTATTTAATTTCACAATTTAGTGGAGGTAGATTGTAAATTTCACGTGACACACGCATGTTGTGGAGGTCATCAAAAACCCATCAACAGAATCATCAGGAATAAAATTATACTACGGAGATTCACCCAGTAATAGAATGTCCACTATATAATTTATTTTCGTGACGATTCTATTATTGCGGTTTGTGATGACCTCCACAACTTGCGTGTGTCGCGTGAAATTTACAATCTACCTCCACTAAATTGTGAAATGAAGTAAGTCTCACGGAACTTGGGTGTGTCATCTGAAATTTACAACCTACCACTTTTCTTGTCAAAATTAATGTGTTGAATTTATATTAATTTAAAATTATCTCATAATTTACAAAATATTTTCTATTTAATTTCAAATGTGATGACCTCCACAACTTGCGGGTCACGTGAAATTTACAACCTGCCTCCACTAAGTAGTGAAATTAAATAAGTCACGTAGAACTTGCATGTGTCATGTAAAATTTACAACAAGCCACCTTTTCTTGCAAAAATAATGTGTTGTATTTTATAATTATTTAAAAGTTATCTCGCAATTCATAAAATATTTTCTACTTAGACTATTCCAAATCTTCTCCAAGAAGTGTTTAGTATATATATATATATGCCTAAGTGTGAAATTCTCGCGTGGAAACACAAGAAAAAGAAATTTAAGTTGTTGAAACAGTAGAGCAACTCACAAATTTCCTTTTGGATTTCTATTATTTCCTCTTGCAAAACCAAAAAAATAAAATGATATTGAATCCCAATAAGCCTCCGGTGTTTTGCAAGCTTTTACAATTTAGAGAAGCCTTTATGAATAAAATGGTAAGTTTGTCAATCTCTCTTTGTTTATATTTTCATGTTCATGAAGTCTAAAGCATTTGGACATAGATTTGATTGAAACATTACTTGAAAATTGATGTATAACCAAATATTATTTTGAGACAAATCTTAGTAGCTCAGTTGGTTGGTTACATGAACTTTTACTTTTATAGTAAGGATTTCATTCCCTACTTTACAATCATATCCCATTTCCCATTCCCTATCCCTAATTTTGAATGGATTCTTTTACAAACAGGGGGATATTTTTCCAATTAATCTATACCACAACAATAGATTCTTTTACAATGAGGGGATATTTTTCCAAAACCTCTAAGTACCAGGCCAAAAGGCCATTACAGCTAAAGGCTAACAAATGTTTTTAACTGGCCTATATACAACAAAAGAAGGTGAATAACCACTGGAAATGATAATTTTCTAGTGACCCTTCTTAAGAAATCATAGTGGCTCAAAGAACCAGCCTAAGTGTTTTATAGCCCTTCTTTGGGTAAAATAAATACCTCAGAAAATACCTAGGAAACAAAAATTAGGACACATGAAAAGAACCTATGTAAGGTTATATATTATTCAACACTTGTTGGAATTTCGGGAGGAGAAACACTCTGTCACGATCCAAAAAAGAACGTGATGACACTTTTCTACTCCCACGTAGACAAGTCAGCCTCAACCCAATGAAAGCAAAATAAATGCGAAAATAGTAAAGCAAGAACAAGACTTAAAGTGTCACGTGTACAAGCCATTAAAGTGTGGAATTTAAGAAATAAATACAAGTCTCAATCTTAGTTTCTTAAATAGAACAATGCTTTAGGGAAAAAGGAAAAGAGGGCCCGTTAGGATGACAAACAACTATCTCTCAAGTCCTTCAACGAGCCTCGAATGTCAGGAGAAGAAGAAAAAGATCATACGGGTCCGGGCTCGGAACCTACACAAGTGTAGAAGCAAGGGGTTAATACCAACAACACGGTAACCAAAAAGAAACCTAATAAACAAAGAATCTAGCTAGAAATTGAATACCCCTTACACTCCAACCGAACCTCCTCAAACTACAACCTGCATAGAAATCAGCTCAACCTAGAAATTCTACAATACACAACACCCAAGGCCCAATATCCACAACTCAACAATCACAATCAACAATCAAATGAATCAAGTAAGTCAATCTCAAAGTGAAGTAGTTTAGTCATGTAACACCCCAAAAATTTCTAAGCTGAGACCTGAATAATTCTATAACACCTCACAACTCTACTCTTATAATTTGAATCATTTGTGTAACACCTCGTAATTGGAAAAAGGTTAACAATGGCATGTCCACAACCCTAAAATAGATCACAAACCCTTCACTGAAGACTAAATGGCTCAGGAAAGGGACCACGATCCGTTTAGGGAAGTGTCTCAACCGTTTAACAGCTGCCAGGAGAAGAGTACAACACGACGGACCCCTAAACGGCCCGTGAAGACATGGATGGCCCATTTAGGGGAGGTTTCCCCGCCATCCAGGGCTGCCAGGCAAGGGTCTCCTTGACGGTTCCCTGTACAGCCCGTGAGGCCTTGTACGGAACGTCAAGCCCTCCTTAGTTTTGATGTAAAGGTCAAATTCAAACGAGAATATCTCATAGAAAATAATGAATTAGGTGGCCAATGAACTATCAAATTAAAGGTCTTTGTGTCCTCTTTCCAACGCCACTAAGCTTGCCTCATTTCGAGTTCAAAGTAAGAAGTAATGCCAGTTTTAGTAAGGCCCTGTAAGACAGTCGAAGTTTTATGGATTGCTATACGGACGATGAAGTGTTTCACCGACCGTGGAGCCCTAAACGATTTATGAAGCCTTCCTTTTAAGGCACTCCGTCAGTTTTTATGTTGGTGTTGTTTTGGTCTTTCCCCTAAGTATTTGTGCCTAAACTACGTCGTTTTAATCACTATTCTAAGCCTAAACCATGACATTTTACAACTAGCTAAGGGCTTAGAAAGTGTTAATCATTTCTTTTACGTTCATTAACAATTCAAGTCATTAGAGCAAGGTTCCAAGATGTCACGCCCCGAGGCTACCCCCTTGACGTAACACGAGACCTAGAATTAGAAGTGACCCTACGCTAATCCTGAGTCTGACATATATCAAGCATACTGAAATATAACTAAGTAAGACATAAACTATGCAGAAGCTAAATCAATAGATATCTGAAGAGGAACAAGTCCAATTAGTCTGAATGTAAATATAACATATTATGAAAGTTCTAGTGCAGACTAAAACATCACTTAGTAACTAAGGCTGAATCTACTACAATGTCTGAAAAGCCTCTAACTGAGTTGAGTTGAGTTGCTGGGACATGCTCCAGCTAACTTTAACAAAACTGAAAAACTGAAAACTAAAAGCAAAGACTGAAATGGAAATCATGTCTATTGTCCTCGAATTATGAGGACTCACCACTGAAGCTGCTGAGGTCGAACCGAGAATCGATCTAATCGTGATCTAGATGCTGAGTTACTTAACCTACATCATGAAAGGATGTAGCGCAGAGTATGCATCAGTACTTGGAATGTACTGAGCATAAAGGATATAAATATACTAAGATGAACAAATACATAAGAGTTGAACAAAGCATAACTGATCAATGACATAATGTGAGTAAGAATATAAATAGTGAAACATAATTGAAAAGCTAAGATGAATGCAATGACCAAGTACTAATTATGAAGATAACATGCTAAACTGTATACTGATATAAATGCTGAAAACCTGGTCAAGGCACTAAGAATCTGACTGTGGAAGCTATTATTAACCGACATAAACCACGTGAGCTAAACGTGGAGTCCGATGTATACGCCCTATTAAGAGGACCCAATATACCTTTCCCGGGGTATAAAGGCATGACTGTGGGGTAATCACTAATACCGATGCCCAACAGAGGGGACTTATAATCCTACACGGGCACATAGTTCTGAGACTATGAGTGTACGCTGAACCCTAGTCCAACTCGATGCTAGGTATACTCCCAACTGAATTCATATGAATCCAAAATGCACTAAATACTGAATCGATCAAAATACTAACATGCTAACTGAGAATGCAACATTTATATATTGAGAATGTGACATTCAAAATCTGGAGAATGGTTTTCTGTTCAACTAACCTAGCATGTATAATTCATGAACTAAGAGAATTTACACAAACTAGGGTTCTGAGTTTGATACAAGAAATTAAGCAATGTTTCCAAGAAAACATCTTATTTAGACTATGGATACTATAGAAGCTGAAATCACCATAATTTCCAAGATTTTACAAACTCTAAGTCTAAACAAGCTATGTGGAATCAAGGAACTGACTTAATTCTAGGGACCTAATGGATGAAAGGAACCCACTTGTGAAATCCCACATACTTGGTGATCAAATCTACGGAGAACTTCTCTGGATTTCTAGGCTGAACTTTGAAGAACACCTCTGCTTGTTCTTGGGAAGAAACTGTCGATTATTCTCTTCTTTTGCTCTAAGTTGGATGATTTTTGGAGAATGAGGGTTCTGGGTAGGTTCTGACTACATTATTAGGCTTCGACTGAGTAAAATGATGTGCTAACCATTCTACTAACCCTCATTCTATGAGGATATATTTGTTGTTTGTCCTTTTCATGGTTTGGCAAAGTTTGGATTCGAGGACGAATTCTTTCCAAGAAGAGGAGGATGATAACGACTTGGATAACATGGATCGTGTAAAAGATTTAGAGGATCTTGATGGACACAAAGTAAAGACATACAATGTGTGGAAGGTACATCAACGTGAAGAGAAAGAAGAAAAAGGCTATGTGTGCAAGTGGCCATCTCTTAAATCCAAGAATTCACAAAAAAAAGGCAACCAAACAATGCCTTTATCTTATTAAGGGTAAAATTGTAAAGAAAGTGTCTTCTTTATTTTATTAGTATAAATAGTAGTATTTTATTTTATTTTGGAAGACTTAGACTATATGGATTTTGAATGTTAAATGAACAAACTCTTTCAAGAGTGTAGTTTAATGGTGGAATCCCTTTAGGTTATTCTATCTTAGTTAGCTTAATCTAGATTAGTGATGGGTAGTTCACATTGTTGATTTTTGACTTCTTAACCTTGAGTTCTTTTGAGATTGCTCATTTGTGGTTTTCAATTTGAGTTGTTTCTTTTTGAATTCAAGTTTCTCTTCTTCCTTGGTTGATTGTATATTCAATTAACCTTTCTTTCTTCTCTTCTCATCTCTTATTTCTCATCTATCTTATTTTTGTGTTGTGTAATTTCGCATTTGATTTCAGTTGGTTTCATCCCCAATTGGAATCCTTATCATTCTTTTTCTGTTATTTCTTCAATACTTTGTAATTCTCTTGGTAATTCCGTATTGATCCTTTCGGTAGTCATTTTTTCGGTTTCTTTTACTAATTCTTCAGTAATGTAGTTATCTTCTTGTCCTGTGTTTATTAATATTAGGTATTTTCTTTGGTCTATTATTCCTGTTATGTAGTAGTTATATGGATTTGTTTCTCCTGAATTTTTATCTGTATAATTTATCCTTCTAGACGTACTCATTCTTGATGATTGTGGTGTTTCATATGCTATTCGCTTTGAAGTATTTGAAGTATTTAATCTTTCTTTTACT
>JAJONR010014841.1:0-16674 GCA_029582245.1 Solanum etuberosum
TAATTCCTATGAATTGAAATAACAAAACAAACGAATAGAAATCCTAACTATTACAAGGGGTCACGGGTTGCCTCCCGTGCAGTGCCTGATTTAACATCGCGGCACGACCCGTTTCATGACTCACTCGTCATTCAATGAGAGCGCTTCATGCTCACGATCCACATCATGCCCAAAGTAGTGCTTCACACGTTGCCCATTCACAAGGAAAGTAGAGCTCTTATCCTTGTTCCTTAGCTCCACAACACCATGTTGGGTCATCCTCACAACTTCAAACGGGCCACTCCACTTAGACCGAAGTTTTTCAGGGAACAACTTCAATCTCGAGTTAAACGGTAGTACCAATTGCCCAGGCTCAAAGGTGCGTGACACGATATGCTTGTCATGCCACCTCTTGATCTTCTCTTTGTATAACTTGGCCTTCTCATATGCGTGTAACCTGAATTCTTCTAACTCATGTAGTTGCGTTATCCTTTTCTTACTTGTTAGTTCAGAATCCAAATTCAGCTTTTTAATGGCCTAGTATGCTTTATGCTCCAATTCAGCTGGGAGGTGACACGCTTTTCAAAACACCATTCGATAAGGAGACGTCCCTATCGGTGTCTTGTATGCCGTTCTGTACGCCCACAAAACATCATCTAACTTGTCAGCCCAGTCTTTCCTTTGGGCATTCACAGTCTTTTGCAGGATTTGCTTCACTTCTCGCTTAGACACTTCTACTTGCCCACTAGTCTGGGGATGATAATCTATAGCTACTTTGTGTCTCACTCCATATTTCGCCAACAGATTTCACACTGAACTATTGATAAAGTGCGTACCTCTGTCACTTATCATGGCCCTTGGAGTTCCGAACCCGGTGAAGATGTGCTTCCTGATAAACTTCACAACCACTTTTGCATCATTGGTAGGTAGAGCAACTGCTTCCACCCACTTGGACAGGTAGTCCACTGCCACTAGGATGTATTGATTGCCACGGGAAGATGGGAATGGTCCCATGAAGTCTATCTCCCAAACATCAAAAATCTCCACTTCAAAGATGTTTCTCAATGGCATCTCATGCCTTCCGAAATAGTACCCATCCTTTGACACTGATCACAGCCCTTTACAAACATTGCAACATCTTTAAATAGAGTAGGCCAAAAGAAACCAGATTGCAATACCTTATGTGCAGTGCGCTCGCCTCCGTGGTATCCATCATACGGTGAAGAGTGACAACTCTTCAACACTTGCAATGCTTCTTGTTCAGCTACACACCTTCGCACCATCTGATCAGGTCCCCGCTTGAATAAGAAGGGCTCATCCCATATATAAAAGCGTGCATCACACTTCAGCCTCTGCTTTTGATGTGTCGAGGCCCCAGGTGGAAATAAACCACTCACCAGAAAATTCACAATGTCTGCATACCAAGGTACTTGAGCAAGGTCCAAGGCAAGCAATTGCTCATCGGGGAACTCTTCACGAATTTGCCCTTCATTTCTCACATGAGATGAGTCCTCCAATCTAGACAGATGATCATCTATCTGGTTTTTAGTTCCCTTCCTGTCTTTAATCTCTAGATCAAACTCTTGCAAGAGCAGTATCCACCTAATTAGCCTTGGATTTGCATCCTTCTTGTTAAACAAATACCTGATTGCAGCATGGTCAGTGTAAACAACAACCTTGATGCCTACTAAGTACGACCTGAACTTATCAAATGCAAACACTAATTCTAGCATCTCTTTTTCTGTGACAGTATAATTAGACTGAGTTGCATCAAGTGCCTTGCTAGCATAGTAGATGGAATGAAACATCTTATCTTTTCGCTGCCCAAGCACTGCACCAACCGTTGTATCACTAGCATCACATATAAGCTCAAATGGAAGCTCCCAGTTATGAGCAATCAGAATATGAGCTTCTATTAACTTCTTCTTCAAAAGCTTAAATGCCTGCAAACACTTCTCATGAAACACAAACTTCACCTCTTTTTCCAATAAGCTGCACATGGGTCAAGCAGTCTTAGAAAAGTCCTTGATGAATCTTCTGTAGAACCCGGCATGCCCCAGAAAACTTCTGACTCCCTTCATAGTGATGGGTGGAGGCAACTTTTCAATGACCTCCACCTTGGCTTTATCCACTTCCAGCCCATTCCTTGAGATTTCGTGCCCCAACACAATCCCCTCTCAAACTAAGAAGTGACACTTCTCCCAGTTCAACACTAGATTTGTTTCTTCACACCTTGCAAGGATCCTGTCAAGATTAGTCAAACAAAGGTCAAAAGACTCACCAAACACCGAGAAGTCATCCATGAACACCTCCACAAAATCCTCAACCATATCATGGAAGATTGCCATCATGCATCTCTGAAATGTCGCCGGTGCGTTACAAAATCCGAATGGCATACGTTTGAACGCATAAGTGCTATACGGACAAGTGAAGGTAGTTTTCTCCTGATCCTTTGGTGCAATGACTATCTGATTATACCCTGAGTAGCCATCCAGGAAGCAGTAATATTCTTGCCCTGCTAGTCTATCCAACATCTGATCAATAAAAGGCACCGGGTAATGGTCCTTTCTAGTGGCATCATTCAACTTCTTGTAATCCATGCAGATACGCCACCCAGTTACTGTCCTTGTAGGGATCAGTTCATTCTTCTCATTGGTGATCACCGTCATTACGCCCTTCTTGGGCACACACTGTACCAGACTCACCCATTTGCTATCTGATATGGGATACACAATCCCCGCATCTAACCACTTGATCACCTCTTTTCTTACCACATCTTTCATCACTGGATTCAGTCTCCGTTGGTGTTGTACACTCGGCTTATGCCCTTCCTCCATGTAGATTTTATGCATGCACAACGCGAGACTTATTCCATGAATGTCGAACATTTGCCAACCCAAGGCTGTTTTTCTTTTCTTCAGAATACTCAACGCTGCTTCCACTTGTGATTCAGATAAGGCTGCAGACAAAATAACTGGTAAGGTCTTATTTTCACCTAAAAATGCATACCTGAGGTGGGTGGCAATGCTTTTAACTCCATCTTGGGTGCTTCTTCAATGGAAGGCTTGGGTGGAGGACCCAACACCCTGTTCAAAGGCTCCCAGTGATCTCTTGATGTGCCCACAATAGCCACATCCAAAAATTGTAGCATTTTCTGTGCTTCAACATCCCCATAAATATGATCACCCACTAGTACTCGCTCCAATGGGTCCTTGGATGCAATATATCGGGCCTCTTCTTCAATATCTATCACCGTTATCACAGACAACTCTTCATACACAGCTGGGAGCTTCAATGCCTTGTAAACATCAAACACCTCCACTTTGTCATGTGCCCGCATAGTGAGTTGCCCAGCTGCTACATCTATCATAGCACGCCCTGTAGCCAAGAAAGGTCTCCCCAAGATGAATGGAACCTCAGGATCTGGCTCAAAATTTAGTACCACGAAGTCTACTAAGAATATCAACGATCCCATTTGCACTAATACATTCTCTACAACACCCTCTGGCCTAGCAACAGATCTATCAACCAACTGCAAGATGATGGTAGTGGGTTTAGGACTAACCAACCCCAGCTTTTTATACAACGACGTTGGCATCAAATTTATGATGGCTCCTAGATCACATAATCCTTGTGCATGGATGCTCTGCCCTATAGTGATCTGAACCGTAAAGCTACCCGGATCTTTCAGTTTGGTGGGAAACTTATTTTGGATTCGGGAGCTGCACTCTTCAGTAAGTGCTACAGTCTCATACTCATCCAGTTTCCTCTTGTTTACCACGATCTTCTTCACATATTTAGCATACCTGGGTATACCCTGCAAAACAACTACCAATGGCAAATTAATTTGAACTTGCTTCAAAATACAGAGAAACTTACCAAAACATTTATCCTCCTTTTGTTTCTTGAACTTTTGAGGGAATGGAGGATGTGGTTTCACTATTGGTTGCACTCTTTCTTCTTTTGCAACAACCTCACTCTCCTTGCTCACAGATTCAATATTTCTTTTCTTTGGAGCCAACTCCTCCAACTGCAAACCACTGTGTGTGCCTACCGCATTTACCTGCTTGGGATTTGGATCAGTGTTTCCCGGCAAACCTCCTTGCGGTCGTGAATTTTGAGCACTAGCAAACTGCCCGAATTGTTTCTCCAGGTTCTTTGTAGCTAGCTGATTATTTCTAACATCAGCAGCTAACAGAGCTTGATCAGCCATAATCTTCTTAAAAATCTCCTCCATGCTCATGTTATTTGGCTGCTTATTGGGCTGCTCCCATTGCGTCTGTTGTTGATACCCATGTGCATTTCCCTGGGGTCTATATTGATTTTGGCCTTGGGCCTGATTTTGATTACCTCTCCAGGAAAAATTGGATGGTTACGCCAACTAGGATTGTAGGAGTTTCCATAGTTCTGCTGGCCGCCTCCTCGTTGTGCATTTCCTACAAAATTCAAAGAATCTGGGTTTGCACCACATACCTCTGCACTATGATCACCTCCTCCGCAAATTTCACACCAAGTTGGTGGTTGTTGGACCGCATTCACCTGAGCTGGTTGTTGTCCTAGTGATAAGTTGCTGAAGTGAGTGTTCATCATGTTCTGCATTGCAGCAATCTGTGCAGTTAAAGCAATCACTGCATCTACTTCCAGCATGCCTGCAGTTTTCTGTATCACGGGTTTTGATCCTCCTCCGTTCCATTCGGGGTTACCCTGTGATATCCTGTTCAGCAAGGTGAATAGCTCAGCATAAGTCTTCTCCAAAGCCTGTCCACCTGCAGCTGAATCAAGTAAAATCTTGGTGTTAGGCTCCAATCATTCAATGAAGGTATGGACCAACACCTCGTTAGCCTGATGATGATGTGGACAACTTATCAACATTGATTTAAACCTGTCCCAAGCCTGGTACAAGTTCTCTCCTCCTTTCTGTCGGAAACTCAGAATGTCGCTCCTTAACTTAGCTATTTTCCCAGATGGGAAAAATCTAATAAGGAACTTCTGTGCAAGATCGTCCCAGGAGGTAATGGAGTTCGCAGGCTCAAAATTTAACCATTTTTTTGCTTCCCCAAGCAGAGAAAAGGGGAAGAAAGTGAGCCTTACGTAATCCACATTCACTCCAGCTGGAGTGTAAGTATCACTGATCTCGAGGAAATTTTGGATGTGGACTGTTGGATCCTCGTGCAACTTCCCATTCGTGTGCAATAGTTGCACCATACTCTGCTTCAGTTCAAATCTTCCATCAGCTTCAGGTTTCTGAATGCATGAAGTCACATTGGTGGTACGTGGGATTGCCACATCTCTTACTTTCATCTCAGCCATTACTGCAGGTTCTTCTTGCTCAACTCTCGTTACCGGAGATGTTGGTTCACTAGCAACAAGGGGGACTGGGTAAGTGAGTCGTATTTGCCTTCTCCGGTAATGAACGAATCTTTTCGATTCAGGTAGAGGCTCTACCAAGTCCTGATTGTCGTCCAGTTTGGAAAATCAACACAACTTACAAAATGAATTGCTAAGATCAAGTTGTCAACACTTGCTTTTAACTTCAGAAATCAGATAAATCAAATACTTCCTAATTCTAAAATCCCCGGCAGAGGTGCCAAAAACTTGTTGCGCTCAAATCGCACATGCAAGTGTACATGGTCGTTCAAGCATTAAAGTGGCTCTTGTTAAGTGCCGGGTATCATACCCACAGAGACTCACGATTAGAATCACTTAATTTCTCCAAAACTTTCAGCTTAACACAGGTGTTATCAAGATTGATTTATTTTATAATCTAAAAGTTATATGAAAGCTAAACAGACACGATTCAATTTCTAAGGGTTCAAACAATGATTGGGTAAGGTCTAGGGCTGCAGCTCTTATCAGGATTCATGCAATTATTCTTATTAAACGAATATTTATCAACTATCGAATTAATGATCACAGGGTTAAAAATATGATTATGGTCTCCCAACCTCTAATCGCCTACGATAAATGACAACCTAACTACATTGTTGAGTGGGGATAGGTTGGACCAAGTACCGAGCATTACGATTTCTTCCTGTGTAATGACCAAGCATGGTTTCTAGGTATATCCCTATCCTAGATACAAATTAACCCTAATTATTAAGAGAAAATCATGCTCCTTATGCCCCACGTTCTATCCTCTTATTCCTCTCCCGAGTTCAATTCAGACAATATGTTTATTTCAATGGTGATCAATCATGAAATACGAAAAACAAGAACACAAGAGAGATTCATATGATAGTTAAATGCAATCCATAAAACTCAATAAATTATAATCATCCTGGAGCCACAGCCCTAGAACTAGGGAATTTAGCTACTCATAATAGTATCTTCGGTCAAGCAATGATTAAATATCATAAAGAAATCGAAAGTAAAAGAGTTTAGGAAAAAACCCTAAAAACTGATGAAATAGCTCTCCAAATCGTCGTTTTTCAAAACCCAGAAAGAAAAATTCCTTCATAAAATAAAATATGTCTCTATTTATAATTAAGTCGAAACGGCCAAATCTGGCACACTATGGCGCGACGCGGAGACTCTTCTTAGATTTACTTTAAGGCAGTCAAGTCTTCTCCGCGACGCGGCTACTCCACGGACCGTTCTGCCTCAGCTTGCTTTATCGCGAACAAAAAGAAAAATCCCTCTCCGCCACGCGGAGAGGACACGGAGTGTTCTGTCCCGATTTTATAATTTGCATCCAAGAATCAATTGCCTCTCCGCGACGCGGAGAGGATACAAATCTCCCTTGACTTCATTTCTTCATTCTTCTTTCTTGCTGCTTTTCGGCTTGGATCCTTTCACGCTTCCCGGTGCCCATTTTAGTGCTCATTTCTTCATCCAAAAGACTCGACACGACTCTAAACTAACATAAATCGATTTAAAACTTAGCCAAAACGCGGGTGTTATTAGGTTCCTAGGCATATAAATACGCCTATGATCAAGTATCGTTCTAGAAATTACTTTGAACAATGCTCAAATGTAGATAAAAAAACATGACCAAAAAGAGTGTAAATTCACTTAACATCCGTCAACAACAAAGATCTCAAGTAAAAACAAAAAATTCAAAGATCACATTTCAACTCCCTTGAATGCTAAATCTTTGTACAGTTGTAAAACTATTTTTGGTATTTTTTCACATCTTGAATGATTAGATCACCTCGTGCATTTAAATCACCTCTCTTTGTAATGAGGATATGCGTCTTCTATCCTCCAAGTAAGATTCAGGAGTCCTTGTACTTGGTGGTACAACTCCTTCAAATCTCTTTACTAAACGTTTGTGGAAGATGAATAAATTTAAACAAAAAATTCTTTGCTCCAAGATTTTTGGGCACATCCTAACTAATTCAGTATATATATTTTTTATACAAGAAACAATTTGCACACATCTCAAGGTACGTACCACTTTCTACCACACAAATACCAAGTAGTTATGTGCACCAAACGTGAGACAAATGACATTCTAAGAGCACAATCGCCCCAATGTTTCAATAAAACAGCAATACTACTACAAATAACATTCTCATTCACCAAAACCTTAGTTCAATAGGTACTAGCACCAATATGCAACACTTTTACACATAAGCTACTCTACATCTCCAAATACCATTCTCATACAGTAAAATTGTCCAGCCAGTCACTTTTTTTCTTCTCATTTCTCTTCACTTTTTAAGCCAAGCTCCAAGAACTAGTCCATAGTTTTTTTGTGTCCCAAAGACCAAACCTAGAGCCCTAATCTTATTCTACATCAGCAAAAACACGATTTTGTGTACCAAACTGTTTGGAACTCGGACCATTGAAGCTAATCATTCCAAGCTGTGGTAGAATTTATCGCGTCGGCTGCTGGTTGTAATGGCTCTTCTCTTTCTTCTTTGCTGCAGCAAGCTTGGAATTCCGTGCAGCAGCCTCTATTGTGGCTGCTCTTGCAGCAGCGTCTGTCTCTTTCCCGGATTTCTTTTTCTTTGCCGAAGCCACCCTTTTCAACCTCTCCTTCATATCCACTGTTGACACATCTTCTACTGGTCCAGCTCCTCCAGTTTCCTCGGGTCCAGTAGTGGCATCTACATTGTTGGGCTGATCCTCTGATTCCTTCACCTCCTTGGATGCTTTGTCCTTCTTTTTCTTCTTCTTTGCACTTTTAGGCTCTGTGGCCCCACCATTTTTCTTTTCTACATCTTCTGCTGGCTGACCCTCTTTCTTCTCATTAGCAACATCTGTAATTATAGAGAAACATTTAGGAAAATCCACCGTCAGATACCCATCGAGTCAAACTAGGCATCTTAACCACATAATGACAGCAAGTGCTAACCAAAAGAAAAAGTAGTCCATAAAATGAAAGAGAATATGATATCAGTCTTAAGGAGGTGGGCCATCAATTTCATCACAATTTCAATAACTATTTACTAAGGGAAACACCATTATCAGTACACGAGGGAAAAGAATTACCAGGTAAGTCTTCCGGACCGTTTTCCTTTTGTTCCACCCCAAAATCAGCTAAAAGTGCCTCCAATTCAGCAAGCTCCTTTTTCCTTCTCTCTTTCTTTGATAGTTGTCTCTCAGCTTCTTTAGGAGCTGGTGAAGCTTCTATCTTTTGGCCTACTGGCTCAGCATGTTCAGGAACCTCAGATTCGTGTTCATTATCCTCCACATCTTCATCTTCATCAAGAAGGTCGTCCTCACTTTCTGTTTCCTGCAAACCCAATTACAAATTCAGTATATGCACAGTACCAACTCGAATAAACGTTCCAACTTTTATGGCTGCCAAATATTGCAATAATTTGTGTTATTTACTTCCTTTTCCTTCTCTTTGAACTTTCTATTCCCTCGTGAAAGAAAATTAATCCCTAAATTTTGAAGAACAAACAGCACAGAAAACATAGACATGAGAGTAGGGAGTCAACAGAACAATAAATCATTAGGCAAAATGAACAGACATAAGGAATAAAATATGCATGGAAGAAACTATTAACTTGTGAAACTCCGGGTGTTCAAAGAAAAAGGAAACACTAGCTACGCTTGCAGCCACAGGCCCCAACCAAACATTCCAATTTCAAAAAGGGAGAACATTTTTAGAACCTAAAATCAAATAAGGAAGTCGTCTTAAAAGCCCATTATTCTCCCACAATGTGAATTAAACAAACACCTCAAAGCAATGGAAACTATAGGCAGTACCAACTATTGGAACTTGGAATTAAGGCTTAATTGTTATTGTTTCACTTACACTAAGTCGGGCCTTTGCCAAGAGTTCTCTTAGCTTGGCTAGAAACTTGTATGCTAGGGACTGAAGGAAACCACAGATGTTTTGATGTAATTTCAACTCCTAAGTGTTCCCTAAAAGCTAGATGTTTGGTTAACCTTTATAGTTGGGGTTAATCTATCCCCTGGAATTCGCCAGCTCCTTAGTCTTATGATACCTCTTTCATAATCTCTGCATCTTCTTTATGACATTTAACTTACTTCATCAAATCTGCCGCCCCGGATATAATTTCGCGCCGTTCCGTAACTTGTACTCCCTCCATTTAAAAAAGAATGTCTTTTTCCTTTTTGACAACTATTTATTTCAACTTTCCACATACATGTTTAAGCCCACATGATTAAAGGACATTTTATTTAGTTTAAGATCCCAAGATTCAAAAAAGTTCTTCACTTTCTTAAACTCCATGTAAAAGTCAAAACCAAACAAACAAATTGAAATAGGGGACTATGTTAGTGTACGAACAAGTTCGAGATAGAACTCGAACTGTTAGAGAAACACTAACTTGCTTGGAAATCAAATGACTTCCTACTGGAATTCAACAGGTCCTAAAAGAGCATACCACAACTAGTTCAGGGTTGAAAACACAGTAATTTAACTGACTAAACAAGACATAACATTGTCTTTGCTTGTGGATTCTTCAACCACTTCTCAAATATAACATTGAATTTTTTCAATTATCAGAAAGGTTAAAAATACAATCTACCACACTTATATCCCTAACATGAAAATCCAAAAAAATTCATATCCAAAGAACAGAACAATACCTCAACAGGTTCAGGTTTTTTCCCAGATTCATTGGAACCCACAAAAGACTGAAGAGGAGCAGTGGTGGCGTAGTAGTCTTCATCATCTTCGTCATCAACATCTGCCCAAGATTTCACCGTCAACGGCGCCGGAGCCCACAAAACTTCCGGCTCGTGTTCCTTTTTCGATGACCCTTTACTTTTCTCCTTATCAGATTTCTTCTTCTTCCTCAAAGTATCAAGCGCCGCAAATACATTGGAATTTTTCACCATCACAGACCCTTCTTCCCTTCTGTTACTCCCCATCATTTCAACCAAGTAAACCCAATAAATCTTCTTCAATTTTCGTTCGTTCTACTCAAGAAAACAAAGAAAAATAAACAATAAGAAATTGGAGAACAGTCGTAGGATGGGATTTGTTCAAATAATTTTTTAGGGTTTGGGAAGTTCTTGATAGATAAATGGGGAGATTGCACGAGTGAGAAAGAAGAAATGGAGGGTTATATAGTTCTGGCCTATTGTGATTTGCTGCACTAATTATATTTTTATAATAATTTATGCATAAATGACTATGGCTTAGGTATCTACCTCTATATTTTTAAAAATAATACAAGGATTTTTGTATCACTTATGTTCAATATTTATCTTGAAATAGTATATCGAAAGAAGATAGATGACTGAGAATTACGAGATTTTGAAAGTATTGTTTTTAGTTTTTTAGTTTTTTAGTTTCTTCACAGAGATAACGGATACAGAGCGGTTATCATTTGTAGGCTCATTCACCAACTAGACTAGGCTATGACTTTAACGAGTGCACGAATAGAGACGGAGACAGAGTTGCCCCCTCTTTCGATCATGCCTATCCAGATTCTCTCGATCCAGCTGAACTTATTTCGATGTAAGATGGAGTTGAAGTCTTAGGATAATTAAGCAGCTTCATACGCCATTTGGATATCAACAGTTTCTGTCCTAAGGCAAGTTACTGCAAGATACAGAGCGGTTACCATTTGTAGACTCGTTCTCCTTTCGCTCAAGCGCTTCCCTCTTATTGTTGATTAAAGGAAACAAATAGAATTCATTGTGATAAATGAAGTGGATTTATTTCGTTTTCTTATTTATTTGAATAAATTCACTTGTATTCTGTCTTTACTATATCAATTGTTACCCGTTCTGTATCACTTATCTTTATTCGCTCTAATGGATGTATTAATTCATATCAATTGTTATCATTTTGTATCACTTATATTTATTCGCTTTAATGAATGTATTAATATATACAATCTTAATGGATACAAGCATAATAAATTATGTGAATTTACTTAATTTTGTTGTATCAACGCATACAGTCATATGATAGGTTGTACGCGGTCACTCAACAAACTATATTTTGTCTCTCATATAACGAAATACAGTGAATTTAATCACTCTAATGGTTGTATCAACGGATACAATTTTGGATACAATCAACGTTAGGTCATATGAATTTCCTTAATTCCGTTGTATATAATCATAGATTATATTCACAGTGGAGATACAAACCAAAAAAAAAAGAAGACGACGACTTATTGAAGATAACATACAATATACGTCAATCATCACCATAATTTGGACATTATCATGAGCCCACTCCCAACACCACCATTGTAGCTCCAGCTTTCTTCTACCACCTCCACCATAAATCAATCCCGTCTTCTTCAGCGAGGACGAAGTTTTGTCTGTGCGGGGAGAGGGAGCATGACCAAATCTGAAAATCGTTGGTCGTCTCTAGCGATCCATCGAGACAGCCAAATCATTAAAAATAAAGCTAAGTCAATTTACAAGAAGCGGAGAGTGGTACCGAGGCTAGCGGCTGTGGTGGCAAAAGAAGAGGGCAAGGAGGCAAAGATGGTAGAGAAACAGTTTGTGCACGCCTCAACTAATTCAGTAGGCTATGTTTGCTCGAACTCTTCAAAAATGTCAACAAGTGCTTGTCGGATTCTCTCCAAAAATAGAATCCGACATGAATGCAGCATAGAAAGTGAAGAGTCCGTGCAACTTAGGCTACATACCAAATAAGTATATTCACCTCGCATCCTTCTCTAATTTCTGGTATACGCCGGGGACTCACAATCGCCTCAACAAAGAAAATGAACCAACAGGCGAGATCATGCCTCACATAACCAATAAAAAACAATTCTACTTATATTTCATTCAGTAACCTTAGTTCAATAGGCACTAGCATCAATGTGCTACTTTTACACAAACTTGACTCTCTAGATCTCCAAATACCATTCACATACAGCAAAATTGTCCAGCCAGACACATTATTTTTTTGTAAAACTTTTCTCATTTCTCTTTACCTTTTAATCTAAGCTCCAAGAACTAGTCCATAGTTTTTTTGTGCCCTAAAGACCAAAACTTAGAGCCCAAATCTTTTTCTACATCAGCAAAACAACGATTTGGTGTACCAAACTGTTTGGAACTCGGACCATTGACGCTAATCATTCCAAGCTGGGGTAGAATTTACCGCATTGGTTGCTGGTTGTAATGGCTCTTCTCTTTCTTCTTTGCTGCAGCAAGCCTGGCACTCCTTGCAGCAGCCTCTGTTGCAGCAGCTCTTGCAGCACCATCTGTCTCTTTGCCGGATTTCTTTTTCTTTGCCGATGCCACCCTTTTCAGCCTCTCCTTCATATCCACCGTAGATGCATCTTCTACTTGCTCAGCTCCTCCAGTTTCCTCTGGTAGAACAGTTGCACCTACGCTGTTTGGCTGATCCTCTGATTCCTTCACCTCCTTGGATGCTTTATCCTTCTTTTTCTTCTTCTTAGCACTTTTAGGCTCAGTAGCCCCACCATTTTTCTTTTCCAAATCTTCTGCTGGCTGACCCTCTTTCTTCTCATTGGCAACATCTGTAATTATAGAGAAACATTTAGGAAAATCCACCTTCAGATACCCATAGAATGAAACTAGCCATCTTAACCACCACATGATGGCCAACAAGTGCTAACAAAAGAAAAAAAAGTAGACATGTTTAAAGAGTCTATAAAATGCAAAGGAATATGATATCAATCCTAAGGAGGTAGGACATCAATTTCATCACCCAACTTCGATCACTATTTACTAAGGGAGGGAATAGAAGGATAACGCTGTAATCAGTAAATGACAAAGAAGAATTACCAGGTAAGTCGTCTGGACCTTTCTCCTTTTGTTCAACCCCAAAATCAGCTAAAAGCGAGTCCAATTCAGCAAGCTCCTTCTTCCTTCTCTCTTTCTTTGATAGCTGTCTCTCAGCTTCTTTAGGAGCTGGTGAAGCTTCTAGCTTTTGGCCTACTGGATCAGCATGTTCTGGAACCTCAGATTCGTGGTCATTGTCCTCCACATCTTCATCTTCATCAAGAAGGTCGTCTTCACTTTCGGTTTCCTGCAAGTCCAATTACAACTTCAGTATATGCACAATACTAACTCAAAAAAAGGTTCAATTTTTTATGGCTACCAAATATAGTTTGTGTATTATTTCTCCTTCATTTTCTTCTCTTCAAACTTTATATCTCCTCATAAAAGAAGATTTATACTTCCAATTTGGACAACAAATAGACGCAGAAACAGACGTGAGAGTGAGTCAACAACAACATACCCAGTAAAATCCCACAGTGGGGTCTAGGTTGGAATGTATGCAGACCTTACCTCTATGTTGTTTCCGAAAGACCGTCGGCACAAGTGCAAAAAATCAAAGTATCACGAAAAAGGAAATCCCAGAATGAAGAACGAAATGTCAAATAACAAGGAAAGCAGTACATAGCATCCAAGGAAAAGAAACAATAACAGCAACAAATAATATAGTTAGTAAAAGAAATTACATGCATAAGGCATACTACGACAGACACAGTGCTCCCAGGCTCCCACGAAGCCTAAACCCACCGTAAAGCAAGTCATAGCTCAACTACCTACTAACCTTCTATCCTAATCCGTTACCTCCATACCCTCTTATCTAAGGTCATGTGCACGATAAGTTTAAGTTGCATCATATGCAGTGTAATCACCTCACTTTTTCGACTTACCTCTACCTCTCTTCATACTCAATACATCCCCAACCTCCCACACCTCCTTATTGGAGCATCTTCGCATATCTTCTTCACATGTCCAAACCATCTATCTCGTTTCCCTCATCTTGTCT
The DNA here is from genome assembly GCA_029582245.1 of Solanum etuberosum. Taxonomy (NCBI): domain Eukaryota; kingdom Viridiplantae; phylum Streptophyta; class Magnoliopsida; order Solanales; family Solanaceae; genus Solanum; species Solanum etuberosum. The sequence goes on from JAJONR010014841.1 coordinate 14,123, forward strand.
ACCACATAAATCACTCCCACTCTATCATAAATATTATCATTCTTAATGTTTTATCTCTTAGTATAACTACACATCCATCTCAACATCATCATTTCCGCAGCTTGCATCTTCTGAACATGTGAGTTCTTGACTGGCTAACACTCAGCTCCATATAACAAAGTTGGTCTAATCATCACTCTGTAGAACTTACCCTTAAGGTTTGGTGGAATCTTTTTATCACGTGACTCAGGGACGAGCCTCCATTTCATCCATCCCGCACCAATATGATGTGTGGTATCATCATCATCTCCCAATTTCCTTGGATTAAAGACCCAAGATACTTGAAACTTGCTTTCTTGGGGATGGCCTACGAATCAAACCTCTTTCCACACCTACCTCACCAAATGCATCACTGAACTTGCACTCCAAGTATTTTGTTTTGGTCCCTACTCAACCTGAACCCTATAGACTCCATGGTTTGTCTCCAAACCTCTAACGTAGCATTAACTCCACCGTAAATCTTATCAATCAGTACTATATCATCCGCAAATAACATACACCATGGCACCTCACCTTGGATATGGCGCATGAATTCATCATCACCAAGGCAAATTAAAATGGTCAAGTGTTGATTCCTAGTGCAACCCCATCTTGACCGAGAGGTGTTTCGCGTCTCCTCCCACTATTCTTACTTGGGTCTTGGCTCCATCATACAGGTCTTTCCTCACCCTAATGTAAGCTTCTAGCATACCTCTAGCCTGAAGACATCCCCATAAGACCTCTCTTGGGACTGTCATGAGTCTACTCTGCATCACTCAACACCATATGCGGGTCTTTCTTCCCCTCCCTTTACTTCTCCACCGGTCTCTCCTCACAGGATGGATAGCTTCTATAGTAGAACAGGCATAAAAAATGTAAAACATGCATGGAATAAACTATTAACTTGTGAAACTCCTAGCGTCCAAAACATAAAGGAAAAGCCTAGCTACACTTGCAGCCACAGGCCCCAATTTTCCAATTTCAACAGGAGAATACTTTTAGAACCAAAAATCACACAAGCAAGTTGTCCTAAAAGACCAACATTCTCCCGTAATATGGTTTTAAGTAATAACACAACACAATGGAAACAATCATCCTATATGTCGTATTAACTATTGGAACTTGGAATTCACGCTTAACAATTATTGTTTCACTTACATTAGTCTAGTCTTCACCAAGAGTTCTCTTAGCTTGGTTAGAAACTTGTATGTTAGGGACTAAAAGAAATCGCAGATGTTCTGATGGTAGAAAAAAATCTACTGCAAAAAAACCATGAAGACCATGGATTCAATTTCAATTTCAAGTAATTTAAAAAATAAAATAAAATTGGAACATTGATAAAAGAAGTAGCTGTGAATTAAAATTTAATTATAGAATTTTAAATTATAGATATGCAGTTGAAACAACTGCTCCATGTACGATGAAGTCCTTTTGAATCATGTTAGCTAATGTTGATTTCATTCCATCATTTTCAGGTAACTTAAAATGAAATTTTATATATATTGGGATTTGATAAATCTTTTATATCTCTTAGAGATATATTCAATTAAAAATTATCCATACACACACGATGGAGTCCTAGGTCCCAAAGTGGACGTCATTCCTTCTTTATAGGGCAGCTTAAAGGGCATTTAAATATGTCAAATAACTGAAACTCTGTTCCAGCAATGATGCTATTATTGTGGCCTCGACAAGAAGAAATGACAAAGCACTTTAATCTCAATGACGGCGGTAGTCCTGCTAGAGCTGTGGCTGATTTAAGTGCTGTCACTGTGTCTCTACACCGTGACGATGGTCATGCAGATGACATGGTACTGAGATTCATTTTTATCTTATTTAATTTCTCTAGAAGATTTCTTAAGTCAGTGTGTGCACTACTGACTTTTAGGATTTCTCATAGCAAAGGTTATAGTACTCTATATTAAGCCTTTTGTAGTTTATTTGAAGTGAAATGTCTACATAGTTATGATGAATTGAGAGAAAAAATAGACTTTAAAATTGATTATGCACTAACCCCAATACCATGATGGGCAAGAGTAGAGCAATATATATTAGCACTGATATGGAAAGCTGGAATGGTGGCTAATCAAGGTATATTATCTTCTTAAGTCAGTGTGCACTACTGACTTTTAGGATTTCTCATAGCAAAGGTTATAGTACTCTATATTAAGCCTTTTGTAGTTTATTTGACGTGAAATGTCTACATAGTTATGATGAATTGAGAGAAAAAATAGACTTTAAAATTGATTATGCACTAACCCCAATACCATGATGGGCAAGAGTAGAGCAATATATATTAGCACTGATATGGAAAGCTGGAATGGTGGCTAATCAAGGTATATTATCTTCTTAAGTCAGTGTGCACTACTGACTTTTAGGATTTCTCATAGCAAAGGTTATAGTACTCTATATTAAGCCTTTTGTAGTTTATTTGACGTGAAATGTCTACATAGTTATGATGAATTGAGAGAAAAAATAGACTTTAAAATTGATTATGCACTAACCCCAATACCATGATGGGCAAGAGTAGAGCA